>JAFMOD010000485.1:134674-192364 GCA_019802435.1 Corydoras maculifer
TATATATATATATATATATATATGTATATATATGGAGAGAGGGTGGGGGGTAAAAATACATTAAAAGTTTACATTATGTGAAATAAAAAAAAAATTGGATGACTGCAGAATGTCTTGAAGGTACAAAATAAACTTTGCCGTGATGTTTGGTATTGTACAATTACTGATTTTCTATTCAAAAGTATTTTAATAGATAGTAGATTATTCTATTACACTGCACCACAATATCACAAAAATCTATAAAAACAAGTGATTTTAAGGGATTGGGGGATTAAACTGAACAAAATGTTAATACAAAACACTTCCACTGTACTACTTACTGAACATTAGAAGCAGGACCGTTTCATTGTTATTATGAACAAAAGTAATAGTGTATTGTAGTAAATATCACATCATAATAGAGTCTGGTCCAGTCAGTTCATGTGTGCAGACATAAAGCAATGATGCACACTACACTGTCAGATGAAAAAATCAGGTCATTAAAGGTTTAAATTCTTTGCGGTCTTGTGCTAAGAAAGATGCCTTTAAACTCAGCGACAATTCTTTTACAAAAGTCTGTCACAAAGTGGTGAACATTTACATTTGCTCATTCAAATGACACTTTTATCCCAACTTAGTTGGGGTTAGAACACAAGGTTGGCCATACAGCACCTTAATGCAATGACCCACACTGATAACTTTAGTAAACCTGGGATTAGAACCCGCAACCATAACTATTGATAACCCAACACCCCAACTACTGAGCTACCACACCCCACCCCACCTAAACCACAACCCATCTGTGCCTGCAGTGAGTAAGTTGCTCCCTACAGAACGCTGTCATTATAACCTTTTGCCGCATTCCTTAATTTTTATTGTCATTAAATATAAAAAAACTTATTTGCTTTGGATTTTCCAGCAATGTAACAAATACCAGTTTTGAGGTTGTAGGTATTGCATCTTTACAAAGTGTCCCAGCTTTTTAAAACCGGGCTTTGTAAGGGGAAAGTGTCCCAGAATGAAAAATGATTATATTTGGTTTCAAGCCCCAGATATTAGGATCATAATCCCCTAATGGCAAGTGGACCCACTAAAGAGAAAACACTGGGATAAAAGAAAACAAGGAGAGCCACTAACTAAGAGATAACCAAGAGCACGATACAGAAGCAGAGTGAAAGGGAGAGGGTCCACTCATTCCTGGGCCCTGTTACTTCATACTTCAAAGCCAACCGCAGAGCCTTGAGAACAAAGGCCTTTGGCATAAAAGGCCGGCGGCAAGAGTTATCTGTGTTGGTTATTACCATTCAGCGGTAGGATTAGCAGAACTCTCCACACAGCCTGTGTATTTTTTTCCCCCCATCAAACACAACTGTGCTCCAGAGATCTTAAAAGAAAAGAAAGAAGAGGGTGACAGGGTTAAAACAGTCATCTTGTGCTTTCATTGCCTTGGAGGCTGTTTTTTGTGGCGTGTGTTTTTAGCCCTCTGACAAGTGTGTAATTTGCAAAGCGTCGAGGACACTGTCGAAAAAGAACAGCCTCGTTGTCTTTGGAGGAAATAAACCAATTCACGACGAACAAGAATGACCATTCAGTCCTTTAGATATATGTGCTCTTCTATTGGTGTGATTTCCACACCATAATCAAATTTATGAATTTGTAACCTCGCTGTTTATCATGCCTGCGATGGCCCCAAGTGTTCTCCCTGAGCGTGACGGACACCAGAGGCCTGCACTTGAAAACTTTTGTTATTTAAAAAGAGTAAAGGAGTCAGTACAGCTTTTTTTTTTTTTTGCAGGAAGAATACTTTTATGAGTTCCAGAGTCTCCGCTCCTTCGACAAAGACATCATGGACGACCCCGTGGTCAACGTTCCACTCTTGGGCTCTGTACCGCACAAAACATCAGGTGAATAAACAACACAAAATATATATGACTAGGGATGAGACGATTATTGTATAAGAAATAATCACGATTATTATGATGATTATGATGATTATGCAATAATAATCATTATTATTATGATGATTATGCAATCATTAACAATGCATTGTTTATATTTGGACATTTATTGTAAACACGAAAATATATTTTGTTGATTTTGCTGAATATTTACACAAAATCTTCAATTGGTTTATAAAAAAATCAAAGAAAATTTAAAAAAGTACTGTGTCCCTTTAAAAAGCAATTCTCAACTGGTGGGTCGAGACCCAAAAGTGGGTAGCAGACACGTTCTGAGTGGTTCGTGGACAGCTTGTTTTAGTAATAAATTAAAATGTAAAATAATAATAATGAATGCTCATCTGATTTTTTATTCTTGTACTTGAAAAAATACGGACTGAGAGAGGCACGTGTCAGACACACGTATCATTCTTATCCATTTGCCGGTTACCCTAGTAACTCGACTTTTAAATTTGGGATGGTGTTCAGGAACGCCAATATAACCCAGAATATTTAAAATGTGAGCTTTCATTCATTGAGGACAAGTTTTTCAGTTTCTTAAAATTGTTCTTAAATTTACTTAGCATGCATATGCATGTTTAAATGTGTTTTTGATGCCTATTTTTATTTGTATTCTATAAAAGTTAATGACCATGAGAACATGTGGGTCTCGGGCTTGGGAACACTTGGGAACCCCTGCCGTAGTACATATTGGGCTATTTATTTGAAAGAACACTAGCTTTTTTTTTTTCCTGTAAAGACAAATTAAAAACAAGTATGCTGCATGTGTTACTTTAATTTCGTTTTGTGTGAGGTGCGCCAATTAGTCTAAAGTTCCAGCTAAGCGCATAATACATATTTTTCGTACATAAGGATTAAGTAGTGTTTGTAGTGTTTTTAATCGCAATTAATTGCAAACGCGATTCATTGTCTCGTCCCTATATATGTCATAATTATTGATAATTAAACCCAATAAGGCAGTTATATGGGCGGCACGGTGGCTTAGTGGTTCTCCTCTTAGCTCTAGGGATTCCCGGTTCGAATCCCATCCTGGATGGAGTTTCCATGTTCTCCCCATGTCCATGTGGGTTTCCTCCGGGTTCTCCAGTTTCCTCCCACAATCCAAAAATATGGATTAAGGTCAATTGAATGCTCCAAATTGCCCCATGTAGAGTGTGTCTGTGTCAGTGAGTGTGTGTCCAGCGATAGATTGGTGCCCTGTCCTGGGTGTATCTGCCCAGCGCCCGAAACATTCTCCCCTGGATGGACATGGGGAACCCCCCTGCGATCCTAGTAGAGGATAAAGTGAAAGATAATGGATGATGGATGGATGGAAGTCAGTTATATAAGATTTTAAATACGTGCTTGATGATTTCATTCAGTGGTGCAGGTCGGGTTTCCTTGTCGAGGTGACCAGGATGGGGTTGCAGCATTCGAGGTCACTATTCTGGTCATGGATAAAGGAGGGAATGTCGTCCTCAGGACCCCGCACAATGCCATCTTCTTCAAGACCTGCCAGAGAGGTTAGTCCCCATGGTTTATAATTTCAAAGCTGCATTAAAATTAATTACAGTTAAGGTTATTCAAATAAATAGATAACAAACTAACTGACAAAATAAACTACAAATATCAAACTGCCTTCTATAATTCAAGGTGGCAGCACAGTGGTATAGTGGTTACCATGTCCAAATCTCAGCAATGAGGATCCAGGTTCAATTCCCGATCTGGGTGGAGTTTCCATGTTCTCCACATGTTCACATGGGTTATTCCAGGTTCTCTGATTTCCTCCCACAGTCCAAAAAAACATTGACTCAATGTGAATCAGCTGCTCTAAATTGCCCCTATATAGTGTGTGAGAGTAAGAGTGTGCCCAGTGATGGATTGGTGCCCTGTCCTGGTGTATCTGTCCAGCGCCCGAAACGTTCTCCCCTGGATGGGCATAGGGAACCCCCCCCCACATGACCTTATTAGAGGATTTAGTGGTCAGAAACAGAATTAAACTTGAAATGTTCTTACTTATTTGAATAAATCCAAGAATCGAAGAGGGCATCTAAGAAAAATTCACCATAACAAAGACACATGTTGCGGGTTGAAGGTTTAAAGATACATTTTAAATCATTATTTGTTACTGCACTTTCATCTATAAGAATCATGTTTTTTTCCCCTCCACTTCACAGTGCCTAAAAATGCCACTGCAACACGATAATAACAACACACACTTTGCCGTGACATAGTCTATAGATGTAAAAAAAAAAAATAATAAAATAAATTCCGGTCTGAAGCAGATAAAGTATTGTGGGTTGTTTCGCATTAAAATAGATTTGGAAGAATAAGAAGAAACCTGGCAACCTGAAAGCCTCTGGGGGCTAGACAGGAGCCTCTGGTGTCTGTCTGATGATGTTGTGGTTTGTGGTCTCGAACCGCAGTATAAACAGTTGATGGTTTGCTGTTCTTGCGGATCTTAGATAATGTTTGGTGCTCAGTGATGAAAAGAGGCAAAAATCGCTGCCCTTCTTTTGGCTTTGATGAGGAAAATAAATACAACGGTTTCGCAATAAACATTAAAGCACGGCGTTGCGTTTCATCCACAACGTCTCTGTGAAGCATAAGAATTTGATGAGAGAAAAAAAATACATGCGATGTGATACAGATCCCACTGGATTGTACAACAAAGGCGAAGCCGGGCCATGATGTCATGTGAAATCTGCCAGCTGCAGCCTATAACCCCCCCATTACACACACCTAAGGCTGCATTCTTTACAACCCCCTTCCCAACACACACACACACACACACACACACACACACACACACACATCAAATAGTCCATCTGGCTGAATTCTCTCTGTAGGGAGGAAGCAGCCCGTCCATCAGTGACAGCTGAAGGTGCCCTAATGACCAAAACTCAAGAGATCCTGACCAGGAGTCTGTGAAGATAACAAGCCACCAAGAGCCTGAAATGTTAGCTCTGCTGTCTAATAATGTTTAATTAATTTACATTTAGTTATTTAGCAGATACTTTCATCCAAAGCGATTTACAAATGAGAACGTCATAAGTCAAAGACTGTAAAATCATCAAACCTGAGCGTTATATGATGCGCCTCCCCCCCCACCCCCCGTTTTTTTTTTCCTACAACAGGTATTTGTTAAAAAGATGCGTATGAAGATAGTTCATACTGATTTACATTTTCCTGATAAGTTTGGAGAACTGGAATTATCTTAATTTAATATAATCATGATAAATGATCATGTAAGATAATCACATAATCATATAATTATCTAATTACATTTAACTAACCAGTACTTGTGATTTTTATCTTTTAGTTTTATGTACACATATGCCTATAAACCTTTCCAGATTAAAAAAAGCAAGCATCTCAACATAAAGACAAGTGTGTGTGTCAATAATAAAAAATATATTAATATAAAAATTACAGCAGCACGGTGGCTTAGTGGTTAGCATGTTCTCCTCTCAGCACTAGAGATTCCCGGTTCCAATCCCCATCTGGGTGGAGTTTCCATGTTCTCCCCATGTCTGCATGGGTTTCCTCCGGGTTCTCCTGTTTTCTCCCACAGTCCAAAAACATGGATCAAGTCAATTGAGTTCTCCAAATTGCCCCATATAGAGTGTGTATGTGTTCATATCTGTGTGAGTGAGTGTGTGCCCAGCGATAGATTGGCACCCTGTCCCGGGTGTATCTGCCCAGCGCCCGAAACGTTCTCCCCTGGATGGGCATGGTGACCCCCACCGTGACCCTAATAGAGGATAAAGTGGAAGATAATGAATGAATGAATGAATGAATGAATATAAAAATTTCAGCAATAAAATTATTAAATCATTCATTATTTTTCACTTAATCCTATATTAGGGTCCTGGGGGGGAGAACCTAGAGGGTGCCCATCCGAGGGAGGACATTTCAGGGAACTGGGCAGATAAACCCAGGACAGGACGCCAATCCATCACTGGGCACACATTCATTCACACAGACACACACTATGTAGGGGCGTTTTAGAGCATTTAATTCACCTTGTATCCATGTTTTTGTGTGTGATGGAACTAAAGAACCCAGAGGAAACCCACAGGGACACAGGGAGAACATGAAAACTCCACCCAGATCGGGATTTAAACCCGAGACTGAGAGGCAGACATGCTGACCACTAAGCCTTTCGTTTAGAAATAATTTATTTATAAAGTTATTTGTGAAGCAAGTCACTAAAACATTTAATTCAACTATTTGAACAGCAAGGACCTAATGAAATAAACATGATTACTTACAAAATATTACCAACATTGTTTTCGCCTGAAGAACTTCAGTGACTGTAATGACTTTTGGATATTTGGCTGTTCTTATACCGAATTTTCAACTGTAATTAGCCATTTAAAGGTGAAAGTAATAGGCCGTTAAGCTTGGTGGTCATTGGGAGTTTTTTAAAGCTGAGCCTGGATACCCTGCACATGAACAAGATCTTAAACTGGACTTAGGCGGGATTTGTTTCTCGAGACGGCCAGACAAATATTCCATGTCTGTTTTGTTTCTGTAGCAGGAGAGTAAGACTCGGTGCCAGGTTCCCCTTAGGGTAGCCGGTCAGCTGTTGCAAATATTCCAGACACAGCTACCGCTGTAGAAAAAGAGAGGAAATTGTTTTTAAAACACGTCTGGAAGCAACACTCGGTTCCATGGAATGAGCCTTTAATGTGAGCAGACCACATGGTCTTTCAGAAGAAGCCCGCTGTATTGAAATGAAATCAGTTGAAAACCACAAGAGCCCAAATGTAAAGGTCTATACTTAATAAGGACGATCATTCAATCTGTCTGACAATGTGGTTTCATCCCAGCTGTTTACTTTTGCTGATGGCATCTGTGATTGAATTAGTTTGCCTGGACAAGTCTGTGGTAAGCCTTGAAGTGGTGTTGGAAGGAAGTGGCTAAAGAACCCTGACCGTGGCTTTTTTCTCCACCCCCCCCCCCTTTTTTTTTCTTCTCTCCTTCTGAAGCAAAATGTCCCGGTGGCTGCAGGAATGGAGGCTATTGCAATGAAAGGCACATCTGCGAGTGCCAGGATGGCTTCTATGGCAAACATTGTGAAAAGGGTAACTTGTTTATAAATGTCTATACCATGCGCATGGTCTAAACTCCACGTATACAATTACAGTACAGTATTTGGTGTTATTTGGAATCATCAGCATATGAAAAACTTTAAAAGATCATCAGTGAAGCACAAAGCGTGCCTCAAATAGGCATGAAGATAAATATTCGGATGGTTTCCTCGTAATAATAACAAATCAGGATGGGTGGCAGGGTCATGTGTTCTTCATTAGTTTGTTGCTTTAGACAAAAGGGGAATTGAGGAAACGCAAAAAAGAGGAGAAAAGACGGAAACTTTACCGGCACGACACGTTGGCGTTCCGTTAAAGAATTCCAATTAAATTCACGCCATTTATGTAGTTTAGTCTGAATGACTTTTAGTACTACGGTTCTATTTCATTAAGCTTTTTGTTTCCAGCATTATGTTCACCAAGATGTCTAAACGGAGGCATGTGCATGAGTCCAGGAGTGTGTATCTGCCCGAGCGGATATTTAGGAGCCAGCTGTGAGAGAGGTTTGAAAGATTATTCTCTGACTTTACATACGTAGTGAATATTTTATATTCTAAAATATATTTTATTTGATGGACTGGAGATTAATTCAATTTTCAAGATTAAAAAAAAAATCTTGAGAGTCAGAAAATCTTGTTGTTTTTAAATTGATTAGGTTTCTACGTGAGATAAATATAATTAAAAAAAAAACTTTTTCTTGTTTTAAGAAATCTTGATATGTGTTTATTTATATTATTTTTTTTACATATATTATTTCATTATCAATAGTTTAAAATGTAATAGTTTACAAAAACTGTAAAGGGGGCAGCACGGTGGCATAGTGGTCAGCACGTTCGCCTCTTAGCACTAGGGATTCCCGGTTCGAATCCCCATCTGGGTGGAGTTTCCATGTTCTCCCCGTGTCCGCGTGGGTTTCCTCCGGGTTCTCCGATTTCCTCCCACAGTCCAAAAACATGGATCAAGTTAATTGAGTTCTCCAAATTGCCCCATATAGAGTGTGTGTGTGTGTGTGTGTGAGTAAGTGTGTGCCCAGCGATGGATTGGCGTCCTGTCCTGGGTGTATCTGCCCAGCACCCGAAGCGTTTTCCCCTAGATGGGCATGGGGAACCCCACCGCGACCCTAATAGAGGATGAATGAATGAATGTAACTGTAAAGGTTTAGCTCACAAAAGTAAATTTTTTAAATATAAAAAAATAAAAATTAAACAAATAAAGATACAAAATCATTGTTAAGAAATATTGAACTAGACAAATGCATAGAACCAAAATGTGTTAGACGTGAAGAGTCAGCGAGAATTTCTTACTAAATGTAAATTAAGACTTTTTTTTTAAAGAAATAGATTATATATAATTAGTAATTAGTAAATATATATATATATATATATATATATATATATATATATATATATATATATATATATATATATCAAAAGTTTGGACATGCCCCTTTCTTGCTCTGCTCATCATATAGATGGACTTTGTAGTTTTACAATTACAGACTATAGTCTATCTGTGTTCTTTGTTGATCCCGTTAGTTCTCTGTTGGTCAGGATCATCACAGAACAGGCAGGTATCATTTGGGTGGTGGATTGCTTATTGTCAGTTCTGCAGTGACACTGTGAGGGGGGTGTGGGGGTGTTTAATGCAGCAGTACTGCTGTAGTTTCATTTAAACACCTCAGTCACACTGCTGGGATGGGAATAATGCACCAACCAATAATCCCTGCTCTGTGGTGCTACTATTGATGTTCTGATCATTAGAACAGAGTAAAGGGGACGTACACAGTATGTACAAACAGATGGACTATAGTCTGGAATTGGAGAACTACAAAGTCCATCTTTACAGAAAGTGGAACTGAGAACATGGACAAAAAGTGGAGCAAAATTTTGACTCGTAATATTTATATATAATCTGTTAGAAAAGGCAAGAAAATCTTTTAATTTTGTAGTGTATCAATTGATAATATTGATAATTGATTGTATCGGTTCATTTGCAGCCAACTGCAGCACTACCTGTTTGAATGGTGGAACATGTTTCCATCCTGGGAAATGCATATGTCCCGCCGGTTTTGAGGGGAGCCGCTGTGAAATGAGTAAGTCAACACAAAACAGGCTTTTAAAAATGAAAACATTTCTCCTTCAGTATTTTAACAGCAGCAACATGCAACAATGAAACCCTCAGAGATGAAACCAACTGTTCCCCATGCCCATTCAGGGTAGAACGTTTCGGGTGCTGGGCAGATAGGACAGGGTGCCAATCTCTCACTGAGAACTCACTCACACAGACACACACACACACTTTATAGGGGCAATTAATATAGGGGCAATTTAGAGCAGTCAGTTCATCTTGAATTAATGCTTTTGGACTGTGGGAGGAGGGAACATGGAAACTCCATCCAGATTGGAATTCGGACCTGTATCCCCAGGGCTGAGAGGTGGTAACAATACAAGATCTCAGAGACAGATTACTTCATTTTAACCTCTCCGCGGTTTCGGTTGAAATGGTTCGAATGGATGGAGTTTCCACATTCTCCCCGTGTCCGCGTGGGTTTCCTCCGGGTTCTCCGGTTTCCTCCCACAGTCCAAAAACATGGATCAAGTCAATTGAGTTCTCCAAATTGCCCCATATAGAGTGTGTCTGAGTGTGTGAGTGTGTGCCCAGTGATAGATTGGCACCCTGTCCTGGGTGTATCTGCCCAGCACCCGAAACGTTCTCCCCTGGATGGGCATGGGCATGGGCATGAGGACCCCCCCCGCGACCCTAATATAGGATAAAGCGGAAGATAATGGATGGATGTTTCATGTCCTTTATGCTTTTAGACCATTTATTTTTAATTTTGTTCTAGGTAGCTTAACTGTAAGTCTTAACTATAATGAAATAAATCCGAACAATGTATTTCGGCTGATGATGTTAAAGAATTTAAAGATAAATCACTCTCATGGGCTCACTAAGTGGTTTAAAGGGCTTGAAATAGTCTTTTGAAGATTACTGCCCCTGCCCCTCACATCTCCAAAGACTAATTGTAAAGGAAAGTGAACGGCCTTGCATTTGTCACTTACTCGTAACAGTCTCATTACCACACATTGACTCAAAAGTCATTCCCTGTATAAACTTCCTAACTAAAGTGTGTTCTCACACTGATGCCAAATGGATCATCACCTACAGAGGCAAACGTGAACTAATGTAGTTTAACAACAAGCTTTGAATTCAAGTCAATAAGTTCAAGGTGTAGTGACATTAGTAAGATGGGGGCAGTCGGGTCTGGATGAATGAAGTGAGGAATAAAGCTGTCATGGTTGCCCTCTTTATACCACAGACGTTATTCAGAAGAACAAGGCGTTTTAAAGTTTATGTCTTTATAAATGTGTATTATCTGTAATTAGGGTAAACGGTGGAACGTCCGTGGAAAAGGTTAGTCAGTGTCTTTACTTTTATTTGAGCTATAAACATTGGATCTGGCAGGGTTCGCTCTTTGTCTGGATGGGATGGGGTTCTTTCTGCAATCCAACATGCTATTTGATGGACTGGAGATGCTTAATTGCCCCTGGGGGTGTGTGTGTTTGTGTGTGTGTGTCTGTCCTGCACCAGACTGGTGACCTGGACAGGGTGTTTTCTTTCCCTCGGACATCTGTATTAAGGCTTTAGAACCTGTCTGTGTTAAGCTGCTTAGAACAAAAATAATAAATGAAATAATCTGTAGCTGAGATCTCGTATGGTGACCACCTCTCAGCCCTTCGAATTCCGATCTGAATGGAGTTTGCATGTTCTCTCCTCCCACAGTCCAAAAGCATTGATTCGAAATGAACTGACTGCTCTAAATTGCCCCTATCATAATTGCCCCTATATAGTGTGTGTGTGTGTGTGTGTGTGTGTGAGTGAGTTCTCAGTGATAGATTGGCGCCCTTCCTGGGTGTATCTGCCCAGCACCCGAAATGTTCTCCTGTAGTCATTAGAATAGGATTGAGCCAAAGACATGACATGACATATTGCCCCTATCTAAATTGCCCCTAAATAGTGTGTGCCCAGCCATAGATTGGCTCCCTGTCCTGGGTGCATGCCCAGTGACCAAAATGTTTTTATCTGGATGGGCATGCAGAAATCCCCCTGCAACCGTAGTCCCTAGTATAGGATTAAAAATCCTATGGAGGAAAATAATTGCATTACATGACAAATTGCCCCATCTCAATTGCCCCTTTATCCTGTGTGTTTGCCTGTGTGAGTGAGTGTGTGCCCAGTGCTGGGTTCTCATCTAGATGGGCATGGGGAACTCCCCCGCAACCCTAGTCCCAAGTATAGCATTAAGTGGAAAATAATTACATTACATGACAAATTGCCCCATTTTAATTGCCCCTATATCGTGTGTGCTCATCTGTGTGGGTGAGTGTGTGCTCAGTCCTGAGTTCTCATCTAGATGGACATAAGGAACCCCCCCTGCAAACCTAGTCCCTAGTATAGGATTAAGGGGAAAATAATTACATTACATGACATGACAAATTGCCCAATCTTAATTGCCCCTATATTGTGTGTGTTTGCCTGTGTGAGTGAGTGTGTGCCCAGTGCTCATCTAAATGGCCATGGGGAACATCCCTGCAACCCTAGTCCCTAGTATAGAATTAAGTGGAAAATATTTACATTACGGCGGCACGGTGGCTTAGTGGTTAGCATGTTCTCCTCTCAGCACTAGGGATTCCCGGTTCGAATCCCCATCTGGGTGGAGTTTCCATGTTCTCACCGTGTCCGCGTGGGTTTCCTCCGGGTTCTCCGGTTTCCCCCTTCAGTCCAAAAACATGGATCAAGTCAATTCAGTTCTCCAAATTGGCCCATATAGAGTGTGTCTGTGTGAGTGAGTGTGTACCCAGCGATAGGTTGGCGTCCTGTCCTGGGTGTGTCTGCATGGGGAACCCCACCGCGACCCTAATACAGGATAAAGCGGAAGATAATAAATGAATGAATGAATAATTACATTACATGACTAATTGCCCCATTATAATTGCCCCTATATCGTGTGTGCTCATCTGTGTGGGTGAGTGTGTGCCCAGTCCTGGTTTCTCATCTAGATGGGCATGGGGAACCGCCCCTGCAACCCTAGTGCCTAGTATAGGATTAAGGGGAAAAGAATTACATTACATGACAAATTGCCCCTATATCGTGTGTTTGCCTGTGTGCAAACATCTCATGGCAGTGTTGTTTGGTCTTTCTCGTCTCATTAGTTACTCTAATGTTTAAAGGTAAAGACCATTTCTTCATCAATACATAACCCCAGTCCCTGTAGTCCTGGTTGATCTTAACATTAGTATTTTCCGGATCTATACGACACTTATCTGGAAAATCTGCCCCGAATAGATCCCTGCGCTCTGTGTATCTGCACACATGTTCCTTTTTTACCTCAGTTCCATGACTTGGACTTTAATATCATCTTGTTAGCTGCTAACTACCCAACGGCTATAAAATCAAATAGGCCTAATTATTTTTTTAAAGACGAAGCAAAGCACAGTTTCCATTGCCTAATGGATTTATATGCTACTCTCACATCTCTGCGTTATCTGTAACTGGTAATGCTGATTCCATTTTTACGTCTCGGTGTTAAACGAATAATTAAGTCCTAAACAAAAGTATAAAACAGCAGCTGATGTTTTCACGGTGAGTATATCACCAGAGCGCATCTGTTCCAGGTTTATCCACATAAACACGAACACACACCAACACAGGCTGAACATGTGGAACAACCAGGATGCTTTTGGAAGATTTGGAACTTTAACGTCATAGTAAAATTCTGTGATTAAGTTTAATTATTCATTTATTCATTAATTATCTTCCGCTTTATCCTCTATTAGGGTCGCGGTGGGGTTCCCCATGCCCATCTAAGGGAGAATGTTTCGGGCATTGAGCAGATAGACCCAGGACAAGGTGCCAATCCATCGCTGGGCACACACTCACTCACACAGACACACACTATATGGGGCAATTTGGAGAATTCAATTGACTTGATCCATGTTTCTGGACTGTGGGAGGAAACCGGAGAACCCAGAGGAAACCCTCGCGGACACGGGGAGAACATGGAAACTCCACCCAGATGGGGATTGAACCAGGAATCCCTAGCACTGAGAGGAGAACATGCCAACCACTATGCCACTGTGCCGCCCACATAGGAAAGCTCTATCCATCCATCCATCATCTTCCTCTTTATCCTCTATTAGAGTTGTGGGGGGGGGGGGTCCCCATGCCCATCCAGGGGAGAACGTTTCAGGCGCTGGGCAGATACACCCAGTACAGGGCACCAATCAGCGCTAGGGTTTCCTAGAGTTTCCATGTTCTCCCCGTGTCTGCGTGAGTTTCCTCCGGGTTCTCCGTTTTCCTCCCACAGTCCAAAAACATGGATCAAGTTGTGTGAGTAAGTGTGTGCCCAGTGACAGATTGGCGCCCTGTCCTGGGTGTATCTTCCCAACGCCTAAAATGTTCCCCCCTGGATGGGCATGGGGAACCCCCCTTTCTCCACACGACCCTCATAGAGGATAAAGCAGAAGATAATGGATAGATGGATAAATATTATGTGAAAGTATGTGAATGTTGTGACACTGCCTAAGGCTGTGGAAGCAATGTTATCGTAAATACATGCTGTTGTTACAATGAACTCCAGTACGTGCCCTGTTTTCAGCCAAGCAGTACATTGTATAGCTATCTCAGCTATTATACCAAAAAAACAATATAGTGCTTATTAAAAAAGCAAAATTACAATATCAAATTTGGCAGCGGGCGGCACGGTGGCTTAGTGGTTGGCACGTTCGCCTCTCAGCGCTAGGAATTCCCGGTTTGAATCCCCATCTGGGTGGAGTTTCCATGTTCTCCTCATGTCTGCGTGGGTTTCCTCCGGGTTCTCCGGTTTCCTCCCACAGTCCAAAAACATGGATGAAGTCAATTGAATTCTCAAAAGAATTGCCCCATATGGAGTGTGTCTGTGTGAGTGAGTGTGTGCCCAGCAATGAATTGGCGCCCTGTCTTGGGTCTATCTGCCCAGCGCCTGAGACGTTCTCCCCTGGATGGGCATGGAGAACCCCACCGCGACCCTAATAGAGGATGAAGTGAAAGATAATGAATGAATAAATGAAAATTTGGCAGTGTGGATCTGGGTTGTGTAACTGTAACTCTTTCATTGCAGGTAAATGCCGCCAGATGTGCCGAAACGGAGGCAAATGCATCGGGAAGAACAAATGCAAATGCAATAAAGGCTATCATGGAGATCTGTGCTCCAAGGGTGAGATAATGTATTTTAATATATTATATTTAATGTAGGCGACATAATGGGGGGGGGGGGGGGGGGGGGGGGGGGGGGGGGGGGGGGGGGGGGGGGGGGGGGGGGGGGGGGGGGGGGGGGGGGGGGGGGGGGGGGGGGGGGGGGGGGGCTGTTCGAATCCCCATCTGGGTGGAGTTTCCATGTTCTCCCCGTGTCCACGTGGGTTTCCTCCCGGTTCTCCGGTTTCCTCCCACAGTCCAAAAACATGGATCAAGTCAATTGAGTTCTCCAAATTGCCCCATATAGAGTGTGTCTGTGTGAATGAGTGTGTGTCCAGCGATAGATTGGCGTCCTGTCCTGGGTGTATCTGCCCAGCGCCCGAAACGTTCTCCCTTAGATGGGCATGGGGAATCCCACCGCGACCCTAGTAGAGGATAAAGCGGAAGATAATGAATGAAAGAATATATTAAATGTAGGTGACATGATGGCTTAGTGGTTGGCATGTTCTCCTCTCAGTACCAGGGATTCCCGGTTCTAAATCCCAATCTGGGTGGAGTTTCCATGTTCTCCCCGTGTCCGCGTGGGTTTCCTCCTGGTTCCCCGGTTTCCTCCCACAGTCCAAAAACATGGATCAAGTGAGCAATTGGGGTCAGGTGTTCTGTCCAAGGGCACTTCAGCCATGGTACTTGGTGGGCACGGGAGTCGAACTGGGGACCTTCTGGCCGCAAGGCTGGTTCCTTAACCACAAACCTACCACTGCCCCATGGATAATGAATGGATGGATTGATGTAGATTGTCAAATAATGGATTGGTAAAATACCTTTTTAGTGGGGCGGCACGTTGGCTTAGTGGTTAGCATGTTCTCCTCTCAGCACTAGGGATTCCCGGTTTGAATCCCAATCTGGGTGGAGTTTCCATGTTCGCCCCGTGTCCGTGTGGGTTTCCTCCGGGATCTCCAGTTTCCTCCCACAGTCCAAAATAACGGATCAAGGTCAATTGAATTCTCCAAATTGCCCCATATAGAGTGTGTTTGTGTGAGTGAGTGAGTGAGTGGGTGCCCAGTGATAGATTGGCACCCTGTCCTGAGTGTATCAGCCCAACGCCTGAAAAGTTCCCCCCTGGATGGGCATGGGGAACCCCCCTGCGCCCCTGATAGAGGATAAAGCGGAAGATGATGGATGGATGGACCTTTTTAGTATCAGGTCCTGTCAGTAGGCTCCCACTGGTGTCTCTTAAGTCCCCATACACACACACACACACACACACACACACACACACACACAAAGTTGGGTTAATAACAGCTGGTCAGTGTGCTTGCAGAGGAGATTATAACTCTAATTTCAGATTTCCGGCAGAGCTAAACTTCCTGTGTAAATCTTCAGGCTAAACATTGTGTCTCTATTTATTCTTGGTACGTGGGCGTGCACGCTTACAGCTGTCTGCGAGCCCAGCTGTGGAACACACGGGACCTGCGTGGAGCCCAACAGGTGTCAATGCCAGGAGGGATGGCATGGACGGAACTGTAATAAGAGTGAGTAAGGAACCCGATCACAGCGCACAGCACTCTGCCGCTTTCCCAAGCCTCCACACATGAGCATGTTTAATCCGCTGTAATTCTAGATCTAGCTCCTCACGCTGGGACAACGTAAGAAAGCCATCCCGGTGAAGCCAGTTCCCCGCCGCAACTTCTATTCGAACATCCCTTTAGAATTAAAGGAAAGTCACATGATCTCGATCCACCAACTCCCTCTGCTCCTGTCAGCCTTATGTGGTTTCTGACATTACAGGACTATAATTTTACCATCAGCTCCATCCTCCATGAATCACATGGTAAAATACTCAAATCTGCTTTTTTGCCATCAAGGCTTTTATGATAGACGCTAAAGGGCAGTTATTGTTGGCGGTATGGCGGCTTAGTGGTCGGCACGTTCGCCTCTCAGTGCTAGGGATTCAGGTTCGAATCCCCATCTGGGTGGAGTTTCCATGTTCTCCCCGTGTTCGTGTGGGTTTCCTCCGGGTTCTCCGGTTTCCTCCCACAGTCCAAAAACATGGATCAAGTCAATTGAATTCTCCAAATTGCCCCATATAGAGTATGTCTGTGTGAGTGAGTGTGTGTCCAGTGATAGATTGTCGCCCTGTCCTGGGTGTATCTGCCCAGTGCCCAAAACATTCTCCCCTGGATGGGCATGAGGAACCCCCCTGCGACCCTAATAGAGGATAAAGCGGAAGATAATGGATGGATGGAAATTAGAGGAGCATTTTTAGGAGACAGCTGTAGGTCTGGCACAAAAATGTCCACATTGTGCATATTTTTCATCCATCCATCCATTATCTTCTGCTTCATCATCTACTAGGGCCACGGGGGGTTTCTCATGCCCATCAAGAGGAGAACGTTTCGGGCGCTGGGCAGATACACCCAGGACAGAACGCTAATCTATCACTGGGCAATCTATCACTCACTCACACTTTTTATGGGGCAATTTGGAGAATTCAATCGACTTGGTCCATGTTTTTGGACTGTGGGAGGAAACCAGAGAATCGAAGGAAACACACGCAGACACGGGGAGAACATGGAAACTCCACCCATATTGGGATTCGAACCTGGAATCCCTAGTGCTGAGAGAAGAACATGCCAACCACTAAGCCACTGTGCCGCTAAGACTGTCTTTAAATTCTACAAATAAACTTAAAGGTGACAGCTTGCTAAAGAATCCTTTATCCGACTCCTCCATCCAACCCCCATCTACGTCTTCATTTTTTTTAGGGATCCGTGGAGGCTTTCCCTTCCCTCACCGTCCATCAAGCTTCAGACCCAGGACCCCACCCACATCCGAGCGGGACACCAAGGAGACCTCTGATGCTAACCGACCATCAGAGACCAACTATGTAGTTTAAGCTTCCTGCTGTCTTTCCTTCTTCCTCTCCCCCTGACCCTGTGACCCTGTGACACCAGGCACCGGTTCTCCACCTCCCACTCCTGCTCCTCATCACGCTCCCCGAGATCCTCCCACCCTGGACTGCTGTTTCTGTCTGATTCAGACCTGTTATTGTACTCCATTCGGCGGTATCCCCTTTCCGAATGTAAATGCCATTGATAGAGTAACACTCTCCTCCTGTCCCGGAGACTCTGGGAGTTTGTTTTGTCTCTGCTGGAAATGTGAACATGAATCATGGGGAGTACATTACCAGCCCGAAGCTCTTTTGTGCGGGCTCCACTCGACTGGGGACGGTAATTACTACGTTCGGCTAATGTGAATGGCCTGGCTCCATCTTTCATTTGCTCTTTAATCATTTCCTCTGCTATTCAGAGACAATGATCGGCCGCCTAAAATAACTACTTCTGCATAATTTTGTCTGCTCGTTCCGCATAATGCCTTGTAAAATTACGATATATCATGAAATTATCAAAGAAAGTAGGATAGTCAACAGAACCGTAGTTTATATGCAATTTTATACTTAGATTTTTTTTTTTTATATAAGAAAAGATGTTAATGGTCTGTAATTATACCAATGAAAATAAAATGATTTATTCAGTTAATATAAATCAACTCAGCACCTTTTTTAGGGTTGGATTCAATGCCCTCGATGTTTCCATGTTCTCCCCATGTCCCCGTGGGTTTCCTCCAGGTTCTCCTGTTTTCTCCCACAATCCAAAAACATGGATTCAAGTTGAATTGAATTCTCTAAATGGTTTATAAATAGTGTGTGTGTGTGTATTCAGCGATAAACTGGCGCCCTGTCCTGGGTATATCTGCCCAGCACCTGAATCATTCTCCTCTGGATGGGCATGGGGAACTCCCCTCCCCCCCTGCTTTATCCTCTAACTACGGTCGTGGGGGGGGTTCCCCATGCCCATTCAGTGGAGAATGTCTTGGGGGATGGGCAGATACACCCAGGACAGGGTGCCAACCTATCCCTGGGCACACACTCACTCACACAAACACACTCTATAAGGGGCAATTTGGAGCATTAAATTGACCTTGATCTATGTTTTTGGACTGTGGGAGGAAACCCACGCGGACACAGTGAGAACATTGAAACTACACCCAGATGGGGATTCGAACCGGGAATCCCTAACACTGAGAGGAGAACATACTAACCACTAAGTGACTATACCCCTATCCAAATTGCCCCTACACATTGTGTGTGTCTGTGTAAATGAGTCTGATCAGCGATAGATTGGCGCCCTGTGCTGGATGTATCCACCCAACGCCTGAAACGTTCTCCCCTGGATGGGCATTGGACCCCGTCCCCCAGTCCCTAAGGAAGGAATTGAATGGAGGATAATGGATGAAGATTTCCTGATCTCAGGTCCAGTGTCTAATCTAAATCATAGCTCTGTTTTAGTTTAGCTTTAAGCCGATTACTCAAACCTGGATCATTAGTTTGCGAGCCGACGTTCAAAGTCTTATTTGAACCCCAAATCTGCGTTCTCATGAAAGACGGCCTGGTGTGTACAGAATTCCGATGTTCAATTATCAGCCTCATAAAGCGCTTTACCTCAGCCACCTGTTATTGGTAATGAATAGATGGTGTAATGCCGGTCCACCCGAAATCTAGCTTTAAGGCAAACGCTAGCCTGCCAGGCTTCATCCCAAGCACACGGCGATGTAATTAATCACTGCGTGATCCAGAGCTGTTTGCCGAAGTAAATTACTCAACACTGCTCTTTTGAAAACCACAAACACACACACACATGGACGCACTCATTCCCGAACCCTTCATACATCAAATCAGTTCGCCCCGGCTCGGCCACGGGGGGTCGTGCTCAATCAGCCGTGCTTCCCTCAGGCCTGAGGAAGGCGAAAGGTTCGGAGACGACAGGGGATAATTAACAGTCGGTGAGGTGATTATTTGTGCTGCTCCGTGGTACGTGGCAGTTTCAGCCCACCACGCTTGCCCTCTTACGCCAAGCGGAGCAGCAGCCGGCCGACTCGCCCTTAATAACAATAATAAAAACAGGCTGTGGAATCTCAACAATGCCCCCACCAAATGGGACAACAGTAACACTGAGTCCAGACTTTACATCCTCTGTGCTTTATGGTTTGCTTGGAGAAATTTGCCCCACACATCTGGGTGGATCGCATTGGGCAGGTGCAGTCTGGAATGGGTCATGTGTTTTCCCTTATGCCTTTAACAGCCACAATGGGACCGTGTGCCACTTTCACTAAACAAAGACTTTTTGCTGAACAGCTTCGTATTATATCATAATCTGTATTACACATCCATAAAACATATATATATATATATATATATATATATATATATATATATATACACACACACACAGTACCACTTAAAATTTGGACACGCCCCCTTCTTGCTTCATTATCATTATCATGTTCTCCACTTATCATATAGATGGACTTTGTAGTTTTATAATTACAGACTGTAGTCCATCTGTGTTCTGTTGGTTCTCAGTTCTCTGTTGGTCAAGACCATCACAGAACAGGTATCATTTGGGTGGTGGATTGTTTATTGTCAGTTCTGCAGTGACACTGATGCAGTGAGGGGGTGTTTAATGCAGCAGTGCTGCTGTAGTTTGATTTAAACACCTCAGTGACACTGCTGGGATAGGAATAATTCACCAACCAATAACCCCTGCTCTGTAGTGCCACTATTGGGGTTCTGACCATTAGAACAGAGTAAAGGGGACGTACACAGTATGTACAAACAGATGGACTACAATCTGGAATTGTAGAACTACAAAGACCATCTTTACAGAAAGTGGAACTGAGAACATGGACAATAATTGGAGCAAATATATATATATATATATATATATACAGTGGGTTGCAAAAGTATTCATACCCCTTGAACTTTTCCATATTTTGTCACATTACAACCACAAACATAAATATATTTCACTGGAATTTAATGTGAAAGACCATCACAAAGTGGTATACAATTGTGAAGTGGAATGAAAGTTATACATGAATCAACAATTTTTTTACAAATAAAAAACTGAAAAGTGCGATGTGCAAAATTATTCAGCCCCCCTGAGTCAATACTTTGTGGAACCACCTTTTGCTGCAATTACAGCTTCAAGTCTTTTAGGGTATGTCTCCACCAGCTTTGCACATCTAGTGACTGAAATTCTTGCCCATTCCTCCTTGCAAAACAGCTCAATCTCAGTCAGATTGGATGGAGAGCGTTTGTGAACAGCAGTTTTGAGATCTTGCCACAAATTCTCAATTGGGTTTAGGTCTGGACTTTGACTGGGCCATTCTAACACATGAATATTCTTTTTTTTAAACCACTCCATTGTAGCTCTGGCTTTATGCTTAGGGTCGTTGTCCTGCTGGAAGGTGAACCTCCGCCCCAGTCTCAAATCTTTTGCTGACTCCAACAGGTTTTCTTCCAAGATTGNTTGTTGATTCATGTATAACTTTCATTCCACTTCACAATTGTATACCACTTTGTGTTGGTCTTTCACATTAAATTCCAGTGAAATATATTTATGTTTGTGGTTGTAATGTGACAAAATATGGAAAAGTTCAAGGGGTATGAATACTTTTGCAACCCACTGTATATATATATATATATATATATATATATATATATATATATATATATATATATATATATAGCGGCACGGTGGCTTAGTGTTTAGCATGTTCTCCTCTCAGCGCTAGGGATTCCTGGTTCAAATGTCCACGTGGGTTTCCTCCCACTGTCTAAAAACATGGACCAAGTGAATTGAGTTCTCCAAATTGCCCTATATAGAGTGTGTATGCGTGCGTGTCTATAAATGATTGTGTGCCCAGCGATAGATTGGCGCCCTGTCCTGGGTGTATCCGCCCAGCGCCCGAAACGTTCTCCCCTGGATGGGCATGGAGAACCCCCCCGCGACCCTAATAGAGGATAAAGCAGAAGATAATGGATGGATGGAATTAAAAATGTATTTTTTGGCAAATCCAATTCTCCACCATGTCTTTATAAAGCCCGACCTTGTAGTTTGTGTGGATATTAGGTGTCCTTAGCTTTCTTCTATCTAGACTTTAGAAAAAAACACACACTGGCTATAGTTTAAACATTTTACGATAAAAAAGTCCAGAATTATTTCAAGATTTTTACGACTCTGATTCCTCCCAGACTGTAACAGATGTTTTGAACTTCAGTCGGTAGCGCGGTCATGAAATCCAAGCTTTATTCCCCCCAAAAAAATGCTACTGCTAAACCTTCCAGACTGATGAATGTTAAAGAAGCTGACTTTGACTCGCCGGTGCTAGAGTCGTATATTTTGAAGAATAGCAGACCCCTCCTTCAATCATCTCTTCTCATTAAAATCAAAGGGGCAGAATTGGAAGGGCCCGAGTCGAGGTAATGATTTACCTTCTCATCCTCACGGGGGCAGCCAGCTCTATGGCTCCATCTGTGCCAGTGATTTAGATCACCCTCTTGGCATTTAATAGAAAGGCAGAAGCAACAAAAGCAGGCTTGTTGAGCCACCGTGCCGCATGGCTCCTATTGGACTCGCAGCGAGAGAGAGCGAGACATCAAAGGCCAAGTGGGAGAATGGGGCTGCCTAATCCCATGGATCAGTAATGTCCCCATCCTCAATCAGCCTCGGGAAAATCCAGCGGGTGTACAGACAGAGTGGGTTGCATGACAAGAATGTCTAAGCGGATCAAGTGATACTTTAAGACGTGAGTACAGTGTGGAGCTCGGGTGAAAGGAATGAAGACAGTATGGCATGGTCTGCTTTTCTCGCGCCAAGTGAGAATTCTATTGAAAGGAAGCACTTGTCCTTTTTATTACAGATCCAGCTGTGCGCTGTTAGTGATGTGGAAATGACGGCAATAAAGATTTTTCGATCTGTAAACAAGACAAAGGATGGAACATGCCGGAGTACGATCATTCAGTAGACGCTTTTATCCGAAACCACTTACAATGGAAAGGACAATACAAGAACTACTGACCTGGTCATTATACGAGTCAGGTTTAATGCGAGTTCTTTATTCTAGCAAGTGATAGAACCCTGGGCTGGATGTATCTGCATGGGGCATGGGGAACGGGGCATGGGGCATGGGGAACACCCCCCCACCCCACCCCACCATAGTCCCTAGTACTCTAGTATAGAATGGAAGATAATAGATGCGATTTACTGATCTCAGGTCCACTGTCTAATCCCTTACTAGGGTCACAAGGGGGTTCCCCATGCCCATCCAGGGGAGAATGTTTTGGGCGCTGGGCAGATACACCCAGGACAGGGTGCCAAACTATCGCTGGGCACACACTCACTCACTCACACAGATACACACACTCTATATGGGGCAATTTGGAGAATTCAATCGACCTTGATCCATGTTTTTGGACTGTGGGAGGAAAACGGAGAATACAGAGGAGACCCACGCAGACACGGGGAGAACATGGAAACTCCACCCAGATTTGGATTCGAACCGTGAATCCCTAGCGCTGAGAAGAGAACATACTAACCACTAAGCCATCATGCCATCCTAGAACTGAGGTGTTCCATCCATCCATCCATCCATCCATCCATCCATCCATTATCTTCCGCTTTATCCTCTATTAGGGTCGCGGGGGGGTTCTCATGCCCATCTAGGGGAGAACATTTTCGGGCGCTGGGCAGATACACCCAGGACAGGGCGTCAATCTATCACTGGGCACACACTCACTCACACAGACACACTCTACATGGGGCAATTTGGAGAACTCAATTGACTTGATCCATGTTTTTGGACTGTGGGAGGAAACCGGAAAACACAGAGGAGACCCACGCGGACACGGGGAGAACATGGAAACTCCACCCAGATAGGGATTCGAACTGGGAATCCCTAGCGCTGAGAAGAGAACATGCTAACCACTAAGCCACTCCTAATCTAAGTCATAGCTCTGTTTTAGTTTAGCCAAATGATGTTTATTTAAAAATGCTAAAGGCCTTACGATTAAATAAGTGATGTGTTCTAGTTTGCCTACAGTGTTTACACACAGAGGAATCCGTCCTCCACATTTAACCCATCCGTGCTGTGACACACACATACACACACTGAGTGAAGTAAGCACATCCTTGTCTACAGAACCTGGGGAGCAATTGGGGTTGGATGCCTTGCCCAGGGGTAAATCAGCCCTACTACATGTTGGGACTTGGAATCAAACAGGGAACCTTCAGGTTGCAAGACTGGGTGCTTAACCACAAGCCTACAACTGTACCTTTCCAGAGGACGTATGGATATGGATGAGCATGGGGAACCCCCCGCGACCCTAGTATAGGATAAAGCGGAAGATAATGAATGAAGGAATTACCATATTTACAAAAGTCTGACTAGAAAACAATGGAAAAGATCAATAAGAGGTATTTGTGCTCACGTGGGCCGTGTGGGTTCGGTCCCGATGCGTCATCCGTTCCTTTTCCAACTCTATTCTGCACAAATGGGAAAATCCACTTAAAATTCCGGGCTGGTTAGTGTTCTGTGAGAAGGGACAGGGGGCCCGTAGAAATTCTTGTGGGATGACAAGAGTCTTTGATGTTGGTGTGTTTTTGTCTATCAAGAGGCAGCAGTTCAGAGGAGGGAGGGAGGGAGGAGTGAATGCAGGAGAAGGGTCATTATATTTCGGTTACACTCACGTTCACGGCACAACTTTTTATTTTAAGTTTGCATGATTAGCATACGGGCTTATAATCCAGTTCTTAACATAATCCATACATACCACACTGCATAAACACACTGTAATCCATACACATCACGCTATAGTGGAGCTGAGCAGTTTAACTGAGACTGCTGTGGAGCTTTAAACATTTATGATTTTTTATTAGATTTATTTATTTCCTTAGAGTGGAAAATGTTCCCTACACCATCCATTATCTTCCACTTTACCCTCTATTAGGATCGTGGGGGGGGGGGGGGGGTTCCCTCATGCCCATCCAGGGGAGAACGTTTCGGGCGCTGGGCAGATACACCCAGGACAGGACGCCAATCTATCGCTGGGCATACACTCACTCACACAGACACACTCTATATGGGGCAATTTGGAGAATTCAATTGACCTTGCTGCATGTTTTTAAACTGTGGGAGGAAACCAGAGAACCCAGAGAACAACCACGCGGACACGGGGAGAACATGGAAACTCCACCCAGATTGGGATTCGAATCGGGAATCCCTAGTGCTGAGAGGAGAACATACTAACCACTAAGCCACCATGCCGCCCATTATATATTATCCCTCCATCAATTATCTTTCGCTTTATCCTCTATTAGGGTCGCGGGCGGGTTCCCCATGCCCATCCAGGGGAGAACGTTTTGGGCGCTGGGCAGATACACCCAGGACAGGGCGCCAATCCATCACTGGACACACTCTCACTCACATACACATACACATATATGGGGCAATTTGGAGAATTCACTTAACCTTGCTGCATGTTGCACCCAGATTGGGATTGGAATCGAGAATCCCTAGAGCTGAGAGGAGAACATGCCAAACACTAAGCCACTCTAAATATGGTAATCCATCCATTCATTCATCTTCCTCTTTATCCTCTACTAGGGACACGGGAGGTTCCCCATGCCCATCCAGGGGAAAACGTTATGTGCTGGGCAGAGACACCCAGGACAGGGCACCAATCTATCACTGGGCACACACTCACTCACACAAACACACTCTATATGGGGCAATCTCAAGCATTCAATTGACTTGATCCATGTTTTTGGACTGTTGGAGGAAACCGGAGAACCCGAAGGAAAACCACGCAGACACGGGGAGAACATGGAAACTCCACCCAGATGGGGATTCGAACCGGGAATCCCTAGTGCTGAGAGGAGAACATGCTAACCACTAAGCCACCGTGATGAACGCTGGTCACGTTTACGTTCTCTTAGAACATCACGTAAACATATTCCTGCTACTTCCATAAGGTTGCTTCAGATATTCTGTCTGTGCTTAACTGCAGAACCTGTGGACATGTGAGTAAGCGAGATGATTTGAATCAAATAAAACCGTGTGCTGATAATTCGGGTTCTTGCGCCACCTAGTGCACAAAAGACAGAACACATGAAACACTGTTAAAAAAAATCCCGTTTTTAACTTGGCATCTTAGAACTCATCTCATTCCATTATTTTCCACTTAATTAAATACTAGGCTCGCAGGGAGAAGGGAGGGGAGTGTCCATGCCCATCCAGAGGAGAACGTTTCGAGTACCAATCTCACATTGGAAACACATACCAACACACACCATCCATCCATTATCTCCCGCTTTATCCTATATTAGGGTCATGGTGGGGTTCCTAATGCCCATCCAGGGAAGAACGTCTCAGGCACTGGGCAGATACACCCAGGACAGGGCGCCAATCTATCACTGGGCACACACTCACTCACACAGACACACTCTATATGGGGCAATTTGGAGAATTCAATTGACTTGATCCATGTTTTTGGACTGTGGGAGGAAACCGGAGAACCCGGAGGAAACCCACGCGGACACGGGGAGAACATGGAAACTCCACCCAGATGGGGATTCGAACCAGGAATCCCTAGTGCTGAGAGGAGAACATGCCAACCACTAAGCCACCTTGCCGCCTCGCAACACACACAATACAGTGGTAATTTAGAGCAGTCACTTCACCTTAAATCCAGGTTTTCGCACTGTGGGAGGAAACTGGAGAACACGAGGAGAATGCGATAACCACTACAACACATCTTATAACAAAACTTTAATTTTATCTGATTATCTTCATCTTAATTTTATATTAGGGGACTATGGTTCAGGGAGGGGGTTCTCAATGCCCATCCAGGGGAGTCACTATATAGAGGCAATTTAGAGCAGCCAATTCACCTTGAACGGACCGTGTGAGAAAACCAGTGAACCCGTCTTTGTGACGACATAAATTATGGGTGTATCTCAGACATCAAATGCTACCAACCAATCACGTTCCGTTTCCTTTAAGAGCCTGGTGCAGTCTGACTTTGGTGGATAGCTATTTCAATGGCGCAGCGCGACCAATTACCCGAAAACTACAATTTACGCCACAGAACTTCATTTGCGGTGGCTAACAATTTATAATTAAGACTTCTAATTAAAAAAAAAAGTCAGTCCTCAGTCCAAAATTGTATGTAGATATGAAAGCGTAAAGATTTAATGGATGTTCGGCTGCATATATACATTTAAATTCCCACTCTCATTACAGTCCATTTTAACTCTCAGAACATTGTAACCACATCACTGATCTACCAATCACTCAGAAATAAATATTACAAACATGGGTCTGTTACCAACACAGTTAAATTACACAAGTGATGGACTGTTTTCAAAATATAGAGGAATATTCACACGATAAGCTCATCAAATGTTAAATGAAACGTCGCCAACAGCAGCAAAAGCCGCCGAATCTCCACTAACGTCTGATTTGAGGGAGGTCTTTCAGAGTCCTTGTCTGTTTTTGGCTTACAGTTTAATTATTTGTCTGATTAAAAGGTTCTTCAGCCTGCTGTTCTTTAATTATGAAACAGTGAGGTCCGGAGGAGGGAGAGAACTGGATCGGAACAACGATAATTAAATACTGATAGTGAAAGTGCATTAAAGTGGCGGATAATTAAAGCTGATTTTTATTTCTTCTTATTGGCAACATGTTACTATTATTTTATTAGTGTTGGTGAACATAATGGCTTTAAAAAAATACCGAAATATTGCAACGTTCCCTTTACTATGTTCTCTAATGGTCAGGAGCCCAATAGTATCACCTCAGAGCAGGGATTATTTGGTTGGTTCGTTATTCCTATCCCAGCACTGACACGGCAGAACTGACAATTAACAATCCACCACCCAAATTCGACCTGTTGGGTGATGTCCTGACCAATAGGGAACCAATAGACCAACAGGGGACTAACAAAAACAAAGAATACAGAGGGACTACAGTCTGTAATTGTACAAATACAAAGTCCATCTATAAGATAAGTGGAGGAAATAGACAATAAAGCAAGCAGGGGGCGTGTCCAAACTTTTGACAGGTACGGAACATGAACACAGCCTTTTAAATAAGACTTTTCCATCACTATACATCTACGAACTTAAAATTAGTTACTGATTTAGTATGATTTCTAGTGAAATTCTATTATTGAGACCCATATGAGACAGATAACAGAGCAGGTTTGATTCCATTCATTATTATAAATTAAGTTACACATCAGAAATTGTGTTTAAATTTTTACAGGGAATAAGTTAAGAACCCTAATTACACCCCGATGCCGCCACGGCAAATTCATTTCCAAATAAAAAGTATGTTTCAAATGTTAAGATTTCCATTTGGTGAAAGAACAGAGAAGAACTTCACAGTTTACTGCACAGCGGTTGATTACGCAGTTTCACGAGGAACAAGGCAACACAGCGAGATCACCTGTGCCGCTGCCGAGGCTACGCAGGGACTGCATGCAGGCGCTCAGTTCTTCTTCAGTGAGTCGAGGATGCGCAGGATGTGCAGGAACAGGTTGACGATATCTAAATAGAGATTGATGGAGGCCAGCACGTGCTCCTCGGGGGACAGCTTGCGCATTAGCACATGCGTGTCGTAAATAATGAAGCCGCAGAACAGTAGGGCGCCGGCGCCGGCGAGCACCAGCTCCACCGTGTCATTGTGGAAGAAGAGCTGTTGTATAGAAGAATCAGAACATCTTTAGATCGGATCACCTTTAGTTTTAACCGACCAGCTAGATTAGGGTTTAAGAGCATGTGAAGTGTTTATACGAATGTGGGAAGGGTTTATAAAGACTTAAAATATATAAATAATTAAATTCATGAGGGATTACCACTTATATGTATATTCCAATTGCGTCAAGAATGGTTTGGGAGCTGTCTGATTTACAGAAGCTGCTTTAAAGAAGTGCAAATTATTATTATTATTTTTTTAATTAGCACTGGTTGTTGGTAGGGCGGCACGGTGGCTTAGTGGTTAGCACGTTCTCCTCTCGGCACTAGGGATTCCCGGTTCGAATCCCCATCTGGGTGGAGTTTCCATGTTCTCCCCGTGTCTGCGTGGGTTTCCTCCAGGTTCTCCGGTTTCCTCCCACAGTCCAAAAACATGGATCAAGTCAATTGAGTTCTCCAAATTGCCCCATATAGAGTGTGTCTGTGTGAGTGAGTGTGTGCCCAGTGATAGATTGGCGCCCTGTCCTGAGTGCATCTGCCCAGCGCCCGAAACCTTCCCCCCATGAGGATGATGCTGCTAAATATTTGTTGGGACGTTTAAAATGTTACAAACCTTCCCCACAACTCTTGCACATTGCCGACAAACCGTCATTTGTTCGATCTACCACCCTAATTCTTTCCACACGGCTGATTGGGAATTGGTTTGCTGTTTATATTAATCTATATTGGGGCAGCACGGTGGCATGTTCTCCTCTCAGCGCTAGGGATTCCCGGTTTGAATCCCAATCTGGGTGGAGTTTCCATGTTTGCTCCGTATCCACGTGGGTTTCCTCTGGGTTCTCCGGTTTTCTCCCACAGTCCAAAAATCATGGATCAAGATATATTGAATTCTCCAAATTGCCCCATATAGAGTGTGTCTGTGTGAGTGAGTGACATTGATACGAGCTGTGCATTATTGCTCAGCCAATCGGCTTTAAAAACAGGAACGTCCCAATTTATCTTCTTTATTAAAATACTTTAATATTTTAACTGTGTAGCTGTTATATGTGAAGGTAAAGCCAGTGTGTCTGTACTCACCCCAAATAGACTTGCAATGATCAGAATCCACAGGCCAGCAAACAGACTAGTAAAATAATAATAATTAAAAAAAAATAATAAAATAAAAATTATATAAAAAAAAGAGTGTGTTTACTGTAGACCAGAAAATGTTCACATTATATAAGGACAGATAATAAGGGGGAAAAAAACAGTATGAGGAAAACCCACCCTGCTCCAAGCCTGCTGAAGTCCCGTTTGGACTGGAAGGTGTACGCAGTGAGGCCAGCAAATACAGCAGACGTAAGAACGAAGGCTTGAAAGACCACAGAGTATTCATAAAACGTCACTGCAAAGAAAAACAGCACTGAAGACAGCCTGCTGTTTAAAATAGGTACAGCAGTGGAATTACAACACAAGCAAGTAACCAACATGGAGTTCACATGCAGAAGTGAAACTGATGTTAGCTCAACATAAAACGCTCACTCATCATTTTCCATCCATCCATCATCTTCCGCTTTATTCTCTACTAGGGTCGAATGTTTCGGGCGCTGGGCAGATACACCCAGGACAGGACGCCAATCCATCACTGGACACACACTCACTTACACAGACACACTCTCTCCATGGGGTATTTTGGGGAACTCAATTGACTTGATCCATGTTTTTGGACTGTGGTAGGAAACCAGAGAACCCGGAGGAAACCCACGTGGACACAGGGAGAACATGGAAACTCCACCCAGATTGGGATTCGAACCGGGAATCCCTAACAATCCAGAACTGAGTGATAGCACGGCTTTTGAAAACAATTGTAGCAAATGCTTTCACTTTTACTTTCTTTTATCTGGCACTGGTCAATATCCTATTTCATCATGACTAGTTCAGCGCATTTGCATGTTCTCCTCTCATTCCTGGTTAGAATCCCAATCTGAGTGGAGTTTCCATGTTCTCCCCGTGTATGCATGGGGTTCTTCGGTATCCTCCCACAGTCCAAAAACATGGATCAATGTCAATTGAGTACTCCAAATTGCCCCATATAGAGTGTGTCTGTGTGAGTGAGTGTGTGTCCAGGGATAGATTGGCACCCTGTCCTTGTTGTATCTGCCCAGCGCCCGAGACGTTCTCCCCTGGATGGGCATGGAGAAGATAATGGATGGATAGTTCAGCACATACAGGTGTACCGTAAGGGCACACAATTAAATAATGTTACTTACCAGCTGTTCCCACGGACAAAGCCTCCAACAGCGTCTACGATCACAGAGAACTGATTAAATACACATGTATTTCATATGATTAGGAGCAAAAGATGATTTAAACAAACAACTTACAAATCCAAAAAGTAAATATAGGTTAACGGGGTGCTGGTGCCGGTATACAGCGAGGGCTAAAATGAAAAACAGGGATCCAATTCCTGACAGCAAGACCAGAGAAGGACTGTAAAGATAAATATACAAGAGTTTTAATATTAGACGATTCACAATCATTAAAGGACTGATCGGTTTGGCTTCGACGCTTGTGCAACTGACCTGGAATGCACAAAGGTCTTGATGGGCTCACAAAACATGAAGAGAGCACACACTGCTGTGGTTAGGAAGATCTGAATGGAGAGGATGGTGTAGACTTTACGGAGAAAATCTATCCAAACAAAAAAAATCAGACATTATCAGACAACATTATGGACATGGGTCCATTCTGAAGGTCATGGGTTCAAATCCCTGGTCTAATAAAGTTAGCAATGTGGGTCCTTGAGCAAGGCTCTTAATGCTTACTCCAGGGGGGGCTGTAGGTAACACTGTGCAGGTGGCAAGGTGGCTTAGTGGTTGGAATGTTCTCTTCTCAGCGCTAGGGATTCCCGGTTTGAATCCCAATCTGGGTGGAGTTTCCACGTTCTCCCCATGTCCACATGGGTTTCTCTGGGTTCTCTGGTTTCCTCCCACAGTCCAAAAACATGGATCAAGGTTAAGTGAATTCTCCAATTTGCCCCATATAGAGTGTGTTTGTTTGTGTGTGAGTGAGAGTAAGTGTGTGCCCAACGATAGATTGGTGCCCTGTCCTGGGTGTATCTGCCAAGCGCTGGGGATCCAGGTTCGAATCCCGATCTGAGTTCCATGTTCTCCCCGTGTCTCCATGGGTTTTCTCCGGGTTCTCCGGTTTCCTCTCACAGTCAAAAAACATGGATCAAGGTCAATTGAGTTCTCCAATTGCCCCATATAGAGTGTGTGTGAGTGAGTGAGTGAGTGAGTGAGTGTGTGCCCAGCGATAGGTTGGCGCCCTGTCCTGGGTGTATCTACCCAGCGCCCAAAACGTTCTCCCCTGGATGGGCATGGGGAACCCCCCCCCGTGACCCTGATAAATGGATACTGTATGTACTTATTATGTTCTCTATAGTCTTCTCTATTGCTATTTAGGGAATCAATAAAGCCTTATCTTTTAACCTCACCTTAAAATGAAATACAACGTTCTCCTTTAAACTGGCTATACATTTATTTGACATAATCCCACATTTAAATGGTATTAATCTTCTATAATGCTATGTATATAAGGTTATATTGACATAAACAGACTACGTCATGGAAAGCAGGTTAGCATGCTATAGAGCCACACAGACTGTGCGGTGTTTAAGGAGAATGAGATGTTATTAAATGTTATTATACCCATGCGGATGTGCACGCTGGCCGTGGCGACACTGGTGCCGTAATTAAAGTCATCCTCGATGGAGGAGCGCGGGTATTTCTCCTGATTCATGGCGGATAAACGACGCGGATAACAGCTGCAGATCCACACAACGCTTCCTGCTTCTCTAAGCGCAACTAGAATCAAACACGGGCTCCACCTGCTGTCCACTGTGCGCCACGACATCTTCATATCAATACATTTCCAATAACACACCTCAGTTCTAAGGCGGCACGGTGGCTTAGTATTTAGCATGTTCTCCTCTCAATGCTGGGGATCCAGGTTCGAATCCCCATCTGGTGAAGTTTCCATGTTCTCCCCGTGTCCATGTGGGTTTCCTCCGGGTTCTCCTGTTTCCTAACACAGTCCAAAAACATGGATCAAAGTCAATTGAGTTCTCCAAATTGCCCCATATAGAGTGTGTTTGTGTGACTAAGTGTGTGCCCAGCGATAGATTGGCGCCCTGTCCTGGGTCTATCTGCCCAGCGCCCGAAACGTTCTTCCCTGGATGGGCATGGGGAACCCCACCGAGACCCTAATAGAGGATAAAGCGGAAGATAATGAATGAATGAATGAATGAACAATTAATAACTTAGGGTGGTGAGTAAAAGTAATATAGTGAATGTGGTGCAGACACAACATGCCTCCATACTGAAAGAACCTTATCTCTAAATCACTAACCAGTGCTTACTAGAGTAAATGAAATGATTTATTTTGCCTACGGTGCTTACACACAGAGAGGAATTAGTCTTCCATATTTAACCCATCAGTGAAACACACACACACACACACATACACACACACACGGGTGAAGTGAGCATACTATACGTACCTTGTATATGACACCCATGTCGCAGTTAGCATTAGGGTTAAGTGCCTTGCCCATGGGCCCTTCAGCCATAGTACTTGAGACTAGGAATCAAACCGGAGATCTGTTTCATCCACACGTCCTTTTAATTATTTCATATTTCGTTCTATGCGTTCTATTTGAGCTGCATAACCTCATACGTGAACGGCCTGCGAGAACATCAATCAAGAGACAGAGCACGTCAAACTGATTTGCCCACGGTGTGTTTCTTTTTATTGTTTCTCTTTTTTCTTGGCCATATAAAGGTTTACAGTTGTAGGAACCCCCAAAGTTATACATAGACGATAAATATCATGCTAACAAAGTATTAAATTTGTACAAAAATACTTTACAGCTCATAATACTTGTCCATTAGAAATAAAAATACAATATTTCAGGGACAGTGTAACTCAGTCATTAAATTATTGTACACTGAAGATGGATACCCACTATTTTAACTGGCAGTGCTTAAACCCACCGAAAAGATTCCCCAAAAGGAACATTAAAATGACAGAAACTATTTGCAGGAACACAGTGGTGGAACCGAGGTCATGAAAAAGCCATGTGCCGGATGCCCCGATGCTTACAGTGGAAACGTCAGTGGATCTCAACAGGTATGATGCAGTAAGAGATGTGACCCACTCTGATCCAGTGCATGAGATCTGGGAATACACCCTAACCTGAAGGAACGGCGAGCAACGAACAGGACCCACATCTCCATACGGTCCATAACGGAAACATCTGCCCTGATGAGGCCATGAGCAGTTAAAGGACTGGACCGCTGTGTGCCATTTTAAATAGTGAGTAATCAGGTCATGTGACAAAACCAGGATTAATGTGCACACACGCGCGCACACACACACACACACACACACACATACACATAGTACTGTGTTCACTCATGTTCTCTGGTGTAAAGTTTTTTTTTTCTACACAAACCTACAGCTTTTTTGGAGATGCAATGCGTTTGCCCGACAGACGCAACATATCGACGATGCCCCATTCTCACGGAACACTTGTTGTTTTCGCTTTACAAATCATTTGTACATCTTCAGGGCTTCCGCCCGCTGAAAAGAAAACAAGTAAAAGAGAAAAGAACAAATAACGAAGGAGATACAAAACCATACCAGTACCACATACAGTAGTTATAAAGTTCTATTCACTTAAACAAGGGAGCACTACAGACTAGAAGTTGTTCCAGGCCTCTCGTGTTACTCAACTTCATGCTCGACGGTATAAAAGACTACGGCGGCAAGTCCAAAACGAAACGGTTTGGGAAATGAAATTTGGGAATGAGTACGGATGGCTTTTCCGCATTGCTTTTCTCTTTTTAAATCCCTCTGAACGTGGATCAGGTTCTCAGTGCAGTGATATTTCAGCTGTAGTGAGGATTGTAGGTTCAAAATACAGAATGCATTGCAATTTAATAGTTTATTTCCATTAGAACAGCTGCATGCAGTGTTATCTCTGCGTTCAGAAGACCGTACTATAAACCACCCACAGAGAACCCTGACTGGTAAACTGATGCCAGTGTGATACATTCCAATAATGTTAATGTGACACAATGGTAAGAAACCTGTGGTCCCTTTTCATTAAAGCATGAGATCGAACAAGCTCCAGTAATTCTACACAGATCACTAAATGAAATGTAAACCCCATTAATAGCTAACTAATTTATTCACCTTTCCACTTCTTACAGGTGAGGTGTATTGGAGGTGTACCAATATCTTTCCAGACTTTAAATACCACGGTCATAAAGGAATCCCTCCATCCATCCATTATCTTCCGCTTTATCCTCTAGTAGGGGCGTGGTGGGGTTCCCCATGCCCATCCAGGGGAGAACGTCTCGGGCGCTGGGCAGATACACCCAGGACAGGACGCCAATCTATCACTGGGCATACACTCACTCACAAAAACACACTCTATATGGGGCAATTTGGAGAATTCAATTGACGTTGATCCGTGTATTTGGACTGTGGGAAGAAACCGGAGAACCCGGAGGAAACCCACGCGGACACGGGGAGAACATGGAAACTCCACCCAGATTGGGATTCAAACTGGGATTCCCTAGCGCTGAGAGGAGAACATGCTAATCACTAAGCCACCGTGCCGCCCGTTTTAAAGGAATACCATGGCTTATTTACTTTAAAAAAGGAACACAAACTGGAGTATTCCTTCATTATGAGACTGATTAGAGACTGATTTGGTCTTCGTTAGCAGACTACCCTCACCTGGGAGTCAATCCCATAATAAAGCTGTCACAGATGCATCACTCCTTCTTGAAAAGCTTCCTTATTCTATAATAATGTTAATGTGACACAACTGTAATCATGACAAACCTGTGGTCCCTTTTTATTAAAGCATGAGATCTAACAAGCTCCAGTAATTCTACACAGATCACTAAATGGAATGTAAACTTAATTAATGGGCAATTAATTTATTCACCTTTTCACTTCTTACAGGTGAGGTGTAATGGAGGCGTACCGATATCTTTCCAGACTACAGCTTATTTACTTTAAAGAAGGAAAGCAAGCTAGAGTATTCCTTCATTATGAGACTAGACACTGATTTGGTCTTCGTTAGCAGACTACCATCACTCCCATAACAAAGCTGACACAGACGCATCACCCCTTCTTGATGCTTAACCGATGCCAACTGGTTAACTGGTTAACCGATGCCAGTGTGATACATTCCAATAATGTTAATGTGACACAATGGTAACAAACCTGTGGTCCCTTTTTATTAAAGCATGAGATCGAACAAGCTCCAGTAATTCTACACAAGATCACTAAATGGAATGTAAACCTTATTAATGGCTAATTAATTTATTCACCTTTCCACTTCTTACAGGTGAGGTGTAATGGAGGCGTACTGATATCTTTCCAGACTTTAAATACCACGGTCTTATAGGAATACTACAGCTTATTGCAAGCTAGAGTATTCCTTCATTATGATCAGACACTGATTTGGTCTTTGTTAGCAGACTACCCCGAAATATGACCCATCACCTGGTCGATCTGCCCATAACAGAGCTGACACAGATGCATCACCCCTTCTAGCAAGCTTCCTCATTCTGCACATAGGCAGCATCCCCGCAGCACCCTCAGACGGCCGGGCAAAGCTGATTGCCAAGCTGATTGCTCATCATTATCAGACTACACTACTAAACTTTTTGTTTCCATTAATAAAAAGTGTTCTTTCAGAATAAGGTGCCTGAGCGCTACCCCCTCGAAACCACTGCAATCCACCATGATGTCGATGTTCTAACATAATGTCATTATTTATACCAGGACTCAAATAGCGTTGTTTTTTTTGTCATGGGATATTTTTTTTTATACCAAAATCTTCTTTTCTGTACAATAGCACTTTTATCTCTAGGGGAAAAAGCGGTTTTAGAAATTGTCATGCAGTACATCATGATTTGTTTTTGCTTCTTTTTTTTTTCCAGAAAAAAATGTTTGAAAATGGCTTTTTCGGGGTAAAGGGGGGTCATTGGTTTTTTTGTTTCCGAGCATGTTGCTTGCTGAGTTCGACATCACTTGGCATGACTTGTGAGAAATTACAGGAATTACAGGAATATTCACTATACACACACTTGGGTTTACTACAAAAAAGAGACTAGAGGCGGGACAGAGGAGACAAGGCTGAGCTGAGACACTGCTCTGGCCGAGAAACACACACACACACACACACACACACACACGCACGCACGCACGCATCCAGAGGCCAGTTCATCATCATATCCCTTTGTTTCTTTTGCTTAATTCTCCTATAGAGCAACGTGTTTACTGGCATTAAAAAGGAGGGATGGCACTGGTTGAGTATTTTTTCCCTCGTTTTCAGGTCCATCGAGGTCAGCATGGTCTCCCTCCACTGTCTTTTTTCGTTTTTTTTTTCTTCACAGGAGTAAACACACAGGCAGCCGGTGTGAAAGGACTGTCTCAGTGTGGGTGGCTCATTTTGTGGCTCAGGGAAAACACTAGGTGTGCTATAGGACGAATGAACTTGGGCTCCCTCCAGCAGGGGGAGCTGTTGGGAGGAATTCACATAGCACCATGAGGAGGATCTGAGTCTGTGCTGGAAAGGTTGTGCATGAGGGCTCTGCTATAAGGTCTTGTTGGGGTCTCGGTCCTCTGACCCCACAGGCCTGGAGTTCTGTTGAGCCGCTAATTGTGTCAGGGGCTCAGTGGGGTCATTCCAGCCGACTGGCTCCTCATTTGGCAGCTGGTTCTGTTCGGCGGACGCCGCCAGAGTTGGGTTTCGGCTGATCACCAGGTCCAGCTTGTTGCCGGATTCGGCGATGAGAGGGACCACCAAACAGCAGTCAAAGTCTCTGGTTCTGACGTGGTTTATCTGGAAAATTGGCATAGAAGTATATTAAATTACCAAATTTATGAGCCACGTACCATAATGTACATACTCTATATACATCCATCCATTATCTTCTGCTTTATCCTTCACTAGGGTGCCGGTGGGGTTCCCCATGCCCATCCAGGGAAGAACATCTCAGGTGATGGGCAAATACACCCAGGACAGAGCACCAATGTATCACTGAGTACACACACACACATACACACACAAACACACTCTATATGGGGCAATTTGGAGAATTCAATTGACCTTGATCCATGTTTTTGGACTGTGGAAGGAAACCAGAGAACCCAGGTCGTGGTGGGGTTCCCCAAGCCCTATGAGGAATCCCCCGCGGACACGGGGAGAACATGGAAACGGCACCCTGATAGCACTGAGAGGAGAACATGCCAACGTACCGCCCACTGTTTATACATTCATTCATTTTTCATTGTCTTCCGCTTTATCCTATATTAGGTTTCAGGCGCTGGGCAGATACACCCAGGACAGGACGCCAATCTATCACTGGGCACACACTCACTCACACAAACACACTCTATATGGGGCAATTTTGGAGAACTCAATTGACTTGATCCATGTTTTTGGACTGTGGGATGAAACCGGAGAACCCGGAGGAAACCCACGCAGACACGGGGAGAACATGGAAACTCCACCCAGATTGTGATTGGAACCGGGAATCCCTAGTGCTAAGAGGAGAACATGCTAACCACTAAACCACCGTGCCACCATGTTTATACATATATGGCAAAATTACAATAATATATACATTTTTTGTACTGTTCTAATAATTTAATAATAAATAAGACTAAGATACTGTGCATACACACAGAAATATTGGTTTTTCACATTCTTCCTATCTGTGCAGTGAAACACACACACACACACACACACACACACACACACACACACACACAAACTGGTGACGTAAGCACCCAAGCCCAGAGCTTTGGGCAGCTCTGCATACAGCGTCCAGGGAGCAAGTGAATGGGGGCAGATGGGCCCTCAGGCTTCATAAAAGATGCATTGTACATTCACATACATGCATTTTTTTATTTTATGTGTTATTTAATCTCTTACATTAAATTTGAAATGTTTAAAGCTAAATTCTATTCAGTTTGAAAACATTTGCAGATGTAATACTCATATACAGTGATGTAAATAAAATGTGATGAAAGGGTTACCTGTAAGAGCCGATCGAAAGACTTCAGACCCCCGGCTTCAGCGGGACCCCCCGGTCGGATGTTGTTCACGTAGACTCCCTTTTCCACAAGTCCATCAGAAACACTGAAGCCGAAGTCCTCCAGGTCAGACTCTTTAATGAGACTTACCTGCAGAATCCATGATCATACACATCCTTAAAATCTCATTGTAGTGCTTTATATACAACATACAGCTGAGACATTAGGTGTGACCTTAGCCTAAAGACTTCAATTAGACTTATTACAATTACCATAAGCATAATGATGTAAGAACTGACTTGGACTCTATCTTAAAGACTTTGGAATTGACCTGGACTCCATCTTGAAGACTTGGGAACTGACTTGGACTCAAGATTAAAGACTTGGAATTTGACATGGACTCTAAATTAAAGACTTGGAACCTAAATTGAAATCTAGTTTAAATACTTGACACCTGAAGTTGAGTTAAAAGTCCCAAAACTTGACTTGGACTCTAGCTTAAGATCTGAACCTGATATGGACGCTAGTCTAAACACTCAAGCTTCAAGATTTGGAACTTCACCTGGACTCCAGCTCAAAGACTTGGACCTTGATTTAGACTCTGGCCTAAACACCTAAATTAGACTCTAGGTTAAAGACTTGGAACTTGACTTTTACTCCAGCTCAAAGACTTGGAACTTGACTTAGACCCTGGCCTAAACTCCAAAATTAGACTCTAGAGTAAAGACTTGGAACTTGACTTAGACCCTGGTCTAAACTCCAAAATTAGACTCTAGGTTAAAGAGTTGGAACTCAACTTGGACTCCAGCTCAAAGACTTGGAACTTGTCTTAGACCCTGGCCTAAACACCAAAATTAGACTCTAGCTTTAATATTTGGAACTTGAACTGGATTTCAGTCCAAAGAGTTGAACGTTAACTTTAAGAGTGTGTACCTTGTGAAGCTCCACGGGGTTCGCCATCATGTCCGTTATTTCCTGTTTCATTTTCTTCATGGCAAACGCCTTGCGTCCGCCTTCGCTGGGCAGCGTGTTACTACGGTTCGACTGGTTGTACTGTTGCTTGTTGCTGCCACGTTCCTGAAAGCTGGCCTGCCTCCCCAGCTGGCAACGTGTAGGTGCGGGGTCATGGTTCAGACTCAGGGTACTGCCCGACATGATGGTGGCCTACAGGGCAGTGGGGGGAGCACAGAAAAACAAGACCTGCTTATTGGCCTGCAGCTACAAGCTACCGCTCCGTCATTTCACAAGGTACAATTTGCTGATTCTACATTATGTAAAGTGTATGAGGTCAGCAAGATTACTCCAACACACACACACACACACACACACACACACACACACACACACCCATAAGAAATCTTCATTCAATCTTCACTTGATGAATGCAAGCCCTCTTGCTCACATGCGTTCTAGCAGTCAGAGGATAAACACCCGGTATGATCTCCACCATGGCAGGCCATGGCAGTATTTAGACACAGTGTATGATCACAATGATTAGCGGCGGAAGCCAGAAATCTCTTAAATATCATATAAAAAGAGGATTTATGAACATATGGTTGATCAAAAAACGACTTGCGGGGGCTCTCCCATCATGCTGTGTATGAGCCCACATGCCCATTTACTCAAATCTGCATCACCAGACAGTTCTGAGTGATGTTTACTCAAACTGTACTTAAAGGGCTTCTTGGCTTACGATGGATATCAGCGCGACGCTGAACGTTCCATCTCACCAAGATGATGCACGTTGTTTTTTCTTTTTATTAGAACAGTGAACACACAAGTATTCATGCATTCGCACACAAAACATTCTGAAACTTGCTGTTATAGGTACCGTTTCTTCGTTCTTTACTTGTTACACTCAGAGGGCCCTATCTTACACCCACGTAAGATAATCACGACTATCTTACACCATGGCAACTGCTATTTTCACGCAATAGCGATGGTATTTGCAAATAAATATAGGTGTTGACGTCTCGAAATGAGGTGTGTTTCAGATATATTTCTGGCGAAATGCGATCTTGGCGACATAAAATACAGATACAGACTAAAAACAACCTAGACTGACGTTTATTTATTGCTATCTTGGCTGTGAATTGTTGAAACACATGCGTGTACACATCCACTTTTTACACACATGGACACGCAGCAGCGCTCAAACCCATACCGCGTGCCAGTAGCCAGCGGCAGCTATACAAACTTTTAAATCGACAATAAATTAAATACTAATTAAAACAACATTATTCTACATCAACACAAAATTGCGCCATTTAAATAGCAACGGTGCTCGTGAATATATCTACGCCGATAGGCCATGTAGTCTAGAAATAATGTATGTTTATTTAAATTTCTGGCGTGTTGCTATCTTGACAATGCAAAACACGGGTGAGCCACCGACTGAGAACAACCTAGACAGACATCAAAAGTTTTTTTGTTTTTTATTACGCACTTGGACAAACCCATAGCGTGTGCCCATAGCACATGCCAGTAGCCTGTATGTAGATATGCAAACTTTAAATCGACAATAAACAACATACTAATTAAAACAACATTATTCTACATCAACACAAATTTGCGCCATTTAAATGACAACGGTGCTTGTGAATATATCTACACCGATGGGCCAGGTAGCCTAGAAATAATGTATTTTTATTTAAATTCCTGGCGTGTTGCTATCTTGACAACGCAAAACACGGGTGAGCCACATGGACAAACCCATAGCGGGTGCCCAGTACGTGCACGTGCTAGTATCCAGTAGGCAGCTATGCAAACTTTAAATCGACAATAAACAAAATACAGTTGAGCCACTGACTGAGAACAACCTAGACAGACATCAAAGTTTTTTTTTTGTTTTTTTTTTACACAAATAACAAACCCATATCGTGTGCCAGTAGGCAGCTATGCAAACTGTGACATCAACAATAAACAAAATCCAAAATAAAATAGCATTATTCTACATCAACACAAAATGACGTCATTGGTCACACTGCGCCATTTAAATAGCATCTGACCAAAGTCAAACAGCACCAGGCTCTTAAAGGGATTGGCAAGTGACACGCTGGTTTATTGCATGTTACTCCCAATACACATACATGAATTATTAAGAGAATCAGTATACGCCTTTTCCGCATTGAGCAATAATTTTGAGCGGTTGATGGCGCGCCAAAGATCGCAAATTATTATGCAAATTGGATTTAAGTGTCGTGTAAAATAGGGCCCAGAGTGTGTTGGTTCATGATATAAAAGCCACTTAACAAAGTCATTTGCACCCAAACATATCTGAGATTAAAAACAACATTCTAGTAGGAAGCCCAACTCATCACATCAAATTAAATCGAACCTTTTGTTCTAATGCAGTAAGTATTTAACACGATGAATGTTAAATGACACGTTCAATGCTACACCACTGGTTTGGATATGATACTGGTTTTTATATATCAAATGTATTCAGAACAATGTGGATGTCAGTAGTGGTGATGTGTAGTAGACATTTCCCTCCCGGTCCCCGGCCTAAAGCAAGCGTGATGCTGTGAGCCACACAGCACAGAGAGAGCTCGGGATGCCAGTGCTGCAAGCAAAGAGAAAGCCAGAAAAAAGGAAAGGGGTACCAAGACGGCCAAGTTTCTCTTAGTCAGAAGCCTGTTTGGCTTGTCCTGGAAAGAGAAGGAGTGGTTACACAAAACTAAAGGCGTGACCGCATGCATGGGTGGACGGGGGGTGGATGGGGTTGGATGGGGTTGGGGTATGAAGTGGCACGATGGTTATAAACAGTGGAGGAGCTTGAGAATTATCTCGGACAGACATAATTTACCAAAAAAGAGTCCTGGTGTGGATGAGACATTATCTCATTTAGCTTTATATCATTCATTAAATCAGATAAAGCTGAGTTCTTAACTTAACTGAGGCTTTGGACAGCCTGGTTCCACCACTGACTATAAAAAGTGACCTACAGTGGCAGTCAAAAGTTTGGACACACCTCCTTTTTGCCCCATTGTCTATGTTCTCAGTTCCGCTTATTGTAAAGATGGACTAAAGATGGTCGATCTGTTTGTATATACTGTGTACATCCCCTTTACTCTGTTCTAATGATCAGAACCTCAATAGTAGCACCACAGAGCAGGGGTTATTGGGTTGTGCATTATTCCTATCCCAGCACTGTCACTGAGGTGGAGAAATGAAACTACAGCAGCACTGCTACACTAAACCCCCCTTACTGCATCAGTGTCACTGCAGAACTAACCATGAACAATCCACCACCCAAATGATACCTGTTCTGTGATGCTCTGACCAACAGAGAAAAGAGAACCAACAGAACACAGATGGACTACAGCCTGTAATTATAACTACAAAGTCCATCTATATGGTAAGTGGAGAATATTGACAATGAAGCAAGAAGGGGGTGTGTCCAAACTTTTGACGGCTACTGTATAATTAGGAAAAAAGAATGAAGGCTGGAGCATGCTTCAGTGAACAACCATATTAAGGCTTTAAAGCCGCTAAATGGAAGAATGTGTAGGTTTAGCTGCAACACTGGCTGCTATTATTGTGATGTGCATTAATGCATCCCCTTAATTAATTAACCCCGCACAGTGCAGTTTCGTTTTGGTGGAGTCTGCCAAATATCCATCCATCCATTCTCTTCCGCTTTATCCTCTATGTGGGTCGTGGGGGGGTTCCCCATGCCCATCCAGGGGAGAACGTCCCCATGCCCAATCTATCACTGGGCACACACTCACTCACACAAACACACACTGTATGGGGCAATTTGGAGAACTCAATTGACCTTGATCCATGTTTTTGGACTGTGGGAGAACCCCAGAAAACCCAGAACTCACCCATGTGGACACGGGGAGAACATGGAAACTCCACCCAGATTGGGATTTCAACCTGGATCCCCAGCGCTGAGAGGAGAACATGCTAACACTAAGCCACGTGTCGCCCATGTGTTTAAGAATAGTCCCAAAACTGATTGCTTTGGTAAGTTTCTGCACTGCGCGATATGACGTTTAAATCAGGAGGCTTTTTAAAGGTTTTTCAATCGAAGCATGAATCAGACCAATGGGGATGGAATGACTTTGGGCTCGGCAGGCGCGTTTCCACTGAGGATTTAGGGAACTACTCGGGACTGTCTTTGCTTAAAGCAGTAATAAACGCTGAGGTAAATAAAATGTTGGCTTTGTTTATGACAGGAAGCCTTTTCAACTGTATAAAGCATTTATTTGCATCAATTGGCTTCTTGTTCTTAACATCCCAGCATTGAGGTCTGTACTAAATAATCCCTAACAATACTTTCGGTTGACGGCAATGTGCGAATTTTCTTTCTTCACATTTTATATAAGTGATGATGGAACGAATGCAATCCCCGGGCTCCGAAAAGGTGATTTAAATTGCATCATCACCTAATGAAGCTCATGAGGAATAATGAAATGGTGAGATTTAAGTACGTTGCTGATGAGAGTGTGAGAAAATGCAGACAAGGCGCCATTTCTGGTGCAAATTGGAAAAAAATAGGCCTTTCTGGAAAACAGGTGAACAATGCTTGATGTATGGATTTAAGGATTCAAGGATTTTTATTGGCACAGCACCCGGTACAGGTGTACAGGTGAGTGGAAAGCTTAGATGCAGGTACCCACTACTGTGCAAACAGCAAGATTTACAAGACAAAAAGAATGGAATTAAATAAAAATGAAATAAAAATAGGAAGGGCGGCATGGTGGCTTAGTGGTTGGCATGTTCTTCTCTCAGCGCTGAGGATTCCCGGTTGGAATCCCAATCTGAGAGGAGTTTCCATGTTGTACGTGTGGGTTTCCTTCAGGTTCTCCGGTTTCCTCCCACAGTCCAAAAACATGGATCAAGGTCAAGTGAATTCTCCAAATTGCCCCATATAGAGTGTGTGTGTGTGTGTGAGTGAGTGTGTGCCCAGCCATAGGTTGGCGCCCTGTCCTGGGAGTATCTGCCCAGCGCCCAAAACATTCTCCTCTGGATGGAAATGAGGAAACCCCCTTGACCCAAGTAGAGGATAAAGTGGAAGATAATGGATGGATAGGTGAAAATAGGAAGGGCGGCATGTTCTCCTCTCAGTGCTGGGGATTCCCGGTACGAATCCCAATATGGGTGGAGATTATATGTTCTTCCCGTGTCTGCGTGGGTTTCCTTCGGGTTCTCCGGTTTAGTCCCACAGTCCAAAAATATGGATCAAGGTCAATTGAATTCTCCAAATTGTCCTATATAGAGTGTGTTTGTGTGTGAGTGAGTGAGTGTGTGCCCAGTGTGGGTGTATCTGCCCAGTGCCAAAAACGTTCCCCCGAATAGGCATGGGGAACCCCCCCCCCCACAGCGACCCTGATAGAGGATAAAGTGGAAGATAATAGGAGGATGGATGAGAATAGGAAATGGGAACATCCAAGGATGTATGGGAAAGTCAGAGGGTACCGTGAAAAGTGAAGTGAAGTAAAAAAAAGTGCAAGGTGTAAACGGACATCTATAACAAATACATTATTATGATTTAATAAATCACATAAGAATACGTTAGGAAAGACATAATGCACAATACATAAAATGGAATTTGGGAGTAGGATTGGGGTAAAGAGTCGTTTTAATGAATATACACTAATTTAAAAATCAATATTAGAATGAAAACTCTTCAAATCTCCGCAAGTTCCTGAAAACTTCCCGAGGTGGAAACACGCCTGATGAAAGAGCAGTTTCACACTGTTGTTACCTCAAGTTCACGGAGGATCCCAGACTGGCCACATGTTTCCAGATCCTCCAAGGCCTGAGACCAGAAGTTCTCCTCCTGATCTGGCTCTGTGCCATCATGGCCCACGCTGAACCTATCAATGACAAGCAGAAGGACTTCAGTGCCCTGCGTGAGCCGCTGCGGTGGCCAGTAAATAGGCAGGCACCACGAGTATGAGCAAGGAACACGACCGATGAGGCTGTGCAGGCACTGGTGGTGAAGGTGTGGCTCGGATAAGCGGAAACATGGGACACATCGTCCGATGTGGCTGGACAGACAGAGATGGTGACGTTATGTCAGGCGGTGATGCCCAAGGAGGCTGCTCGGCATGGGGGCATGAGGTGAGGGGCCATTGGGTTTGGAAAAATGGGGCGTACAGTACCGAGCCTCACCTGCTGTCTGAGATTAGGCCTGTGGGCAGCGTTGTGGCTCTGCAGACAGGTAACGGAGAGACTGTTTAATCAACATGGTCACAGAAAACATCTGCCTCGTGCAAGCTCTGATATAAAGAGAAGCCACCTGCCGGGAAAATCTGCACGAGGGGGAGGTTACGACTGGAGAAGTCCAGATGCTATTATAATTAGTTTCGACAGCTTATTTGCATTGATTTAAGTGACATTTCACTGTAACGTTAAGGCGGCTGGCGCAGTTGATCACGCTACAATCCATCACATGGTAATTTTCACACATCATGCTAGATGTCACATGCAGCCTGATTTATATACACTTAAATAACAGTGTTCATTTATAATCCCTAGAAATGATAATCACTTATCACAGCATACCATCTCAGCCCACACTATATATATACATATATATATATATATATATATATATATATATATATATATATATATATATATATATATATATATATTAGACACTCCTAAATGATTTTTCCAGCATGGTCTGTGAATAAAACATGAACAAAAGTATGAACAATATTTAGTACTGATTAATTATCTGTAGGACTTAAATATGGCAAAATGAAATTTTCGTTTATGAGCATGTGATATAACAATGTGACATCATCTTGAAATAAAGCAATAAGGCACATGTGCATTATTGTAAATAAAGAGGCGTAGCTTGTATAAAACTGTTATAAACCCAATTCATTAAAAAAAGACAAGGTCTAATTAATAAATGTGTATTTTTTTAAACAAAATGATTAATAATCTGGTTTTCTGCGATGTGATCTAGACTGAATTTCAAAATGATCATTGGTTGCTTAGCAACGGGATACCAGCTTAGAGCTCATCAGGAATCGGCTTGCTGTTTATATTTTATAATATTATTATTATATTATTTTAAATAATGCATTATATTTCACGCATTGATACCAATGTGAAATTCTCAGAGGGGTGCGTTTTTGTTATTATGGATGGATAAACAGCTCGGCCAATCAGATTAAGAACTAGAATTACTAAATTAAAGAACTGCTGTAATTGGTCCTAAAATAGCTGAAAATACATTTTCTTACTTGCCATTATTGAGGAATTGTAAATTGAAGTTTGAATTAAAATTTGTCCAGTATAATTTTCTATTCATCATTTTTGTTTGCTAATTTTTAACCAACTGAAGCTTCATTCCACATAATAAAACATGTATAGTCCTTAAATCTGATTGGCCGAGCCGTTTGTCGAGCCGTGACATTATTGACAATAACACACACCTCTGACCGCTTTACATACGTATTAATGAGTGATATACAATACATTATTTTCTTTCTGCTTTTCATGAACTGCATTATATCATTTTATTGTTGGAGAAACCGATCAGCGTTAACTTCAGAAACTGGACTAGATTACGTAGAGAAGTACCAATTTAATAATGTTTATGCTGGCAATATTTATTATCTATGAATTAAACCTTGTTTGTAACAGTTTTATAAAAACCATAAGGCACTGGATGTTGTGTATTATTGTGAATAAATCACAGAGGTGTAACTGTACTCCACTACCCGCCATGTCTAAAATATCTTCATATACAATTTTTTTCAGAGCAATATAATACAGACCCATCCACCCGATATCTTAATACATCTAGAGTAACAGCCTTTAAGATCATCTGCATTTTACCCTCAAACAGCCAATCAGATTCTAGGCCTGGAACTCCCAGAATTTTATCTACTGATTTACATAACAGTTATTTATTTTTCCTGCTGTGCTCCAGACTACTAATTTCCTTAAGGAATCTTATTTGTTTTCGCTCTTATATTATTTCACAGATGTTGCAACAACCATATTGTTAATATCACCCGAACAGAGGGGCGACTCAGAAGGAGGCCGGATGAAAAATATATGAACGATGATATAAACACATGTTAACACTTAATATCTGTTACTGCTGTTTGGGGGATTTGAATAAATGAAGCCTGTGATGCTAAAATCTGTGTGAAAGGAGACAAATAGTGTTATGATTACTATAAAAGTGCCACATTGTTGACGCCAAACAGCCTAGTGGTCAACACGTGGACATGCACGGAAAAAGTTTATCGTATTTTGGCTTATTTGAAATAAGCCCTGTTATTTATGTGTTAGAAGTTTAGGAAGTCATGATGCTGAGGCTAAAATGACGTTTACAACCAAAAGGGTTTGGAAAGTGCAGTTTACGAGCCATATGGTGGATGGAGATACCAGCTTTATACAGAACATTAGTATTAAGAGGGAATAAACGTAATATATAATTACAAAGCTGCATTTTTATGTACCTTTCTTACACCCACCAGCCAGCCAGCATGATAACACGCATTATATAAGCATTAAATTACTGGTTATATACTGTGGTTCGGTGTCACCATGTTAAATAAAGATATATTTCCAACTGAACGGCTGTATTAATTGATAATTGAGGAAAAAGACTGCAATGAGTGCTCTGCTGGATAAACGATACCTACCCACTAGCAGTTGGTTTGTCCCACTCGTCGTCGCTGAGGCCCAGGTCCTGCAGAACCGTGCTCTTCTGATGGCTGATGCTGCCTGGCGACACGCTGCCCCGACTTGCTTTGGCGTTCCTCCACTCATGGCTGTGAAAACTGTAACCTGATGCCTGGAAGCCGGGTGGGGCTGAAACACAGATTCAAATACATGAGATACAGAGTACAGAGATGCAGTCATCCATCATCATCTTCCGCTTTATCCTCTATTAGGGCCCCATGCCCATCCAGGGGAGAACGTCTCGGGCGCTGGGCAGATACACCGAGGACAGGACGCCAATCTATTGCTTGGGGCACACTCACTCACACAGACACACTCTATATGGGGTAATTTGGATTTGCGGTTCGAATCCCAATCTGGGTGGAGTTTCCATGTTCTCCCCGTGTCCGCGTGGGTTTCCTCCGGGTTCTCCGGTTTCTTCCCACAGTCCAAAAACATGGTTGATTAAGTGGAGGATAATGAATGAAATGCATTAATGAATCCTTAAGTCCCTCAGGTTCTGATCGAGGTTTGGTAATTTGGTTCTTTTTTATTGGATGTCCATGTTCTCAGTTCCACTTTCTGTAAAGATGGACTTTGTAGTTCTCCAATTCCACACTGTAGTCCATCTGTTTGTACATACTGTGTACGTCCCCTTTACTCTGTTCTAATGATCAGAACCTCAATAGTAGCACCACAGGGCAGGGGTTATTGGGTTGGTGCATTATTCCTATCCCAGCAGTGTCACTGAGGTGGAGAAATGAAACTACAGCAGCACTGCTGCACTAAACACCCCCTCACTGCATCAGTGTCACTGCAGAACTGACAATAAACAACCCACCACCCAAATGATACTGTTCTGTGATGGTCCTGACCAACAGAAAACAGAGAACCAACAGAACACAGATGGACTACAGGCTGTAATTGTAAAACTACAAAGTCCATCTACATGGTAAGTGGAGGAAATAGGCAATAGAGCAGGAAGGGGGCGTGTCCAAACCTCTGTACAGACTGCTACTGTAAATGCATCCTCTTTTCAGGGCTGTGGAATTGCGCCGTCTGTATAGTAGTATTTTTATCACAGCTCTCCTCAGGCTTTTACGATAAATGAGTTTCGGCTGGTAATCTGTTCACTGCTCAGGATGAGGAGATCTGTTAAAAAGCTAGGCAGTGGTTATCATACACTTCAGGTGTGGGGGACAGAGATTAAGCCGAATATGTCGGCGAGTTCCTTTAAATCTCAGTGACTGAAAGGATTTACGCTTGCTTTAAAATGTTCTTTAAAGTCACTCCCAATGATCCTCGCTCAGAATAGAACAGGGATCATCCTGACAAACCGAAAACTCTCCGTCATTTGTACCCGGCCCTGCGTCTGTATCAGAAACGGTTCCTCTCTTACTTAGATTTAGGCGCAGACACTAAGTTTTAGGATGGAGAACAAATTTACATTACATTACATTACAAATGACGCTCCTTTAAAAATGGACAATTAAAAAGAATTATGGCTTAGTGGTCAGCACGTTCGCCTCTCAGCACTAGAGATTCCCAGTTCGAATTCCCATCTGGGTGGAGTTTCCATGTTCTCCCCGTGTCTGCATGGGTTTACTCCGGGTTCTCCGGTTTCCTCCCACAGTCCAAAACCATGGATCAAGGTCAATTGAAGTCTTCAAATTGCCCCATATAGAGTGTGCTTGTGTGAGTGAGTGTGTGCCCAGCGATAGATTGGCGCACTGTCCTGGGTGTATCTGCCAAGCGCCCGAAACGTTCTCCCCTGGATGGGCATGGGGAATCCCCCCCCACGACCCTAATATAGGATAAAGCAGAAGATAATGGATGGATGGATAAAAGTAATTATAAAATTGCTACTTCTGGTCTTTAAATCTGATTGGCTGAGCCGTTGACATTATTGGTGATAACATACACGTCCAAGCGCTTCACATTCGTATCAATGCGTGATATACAACACATTATTTTAAATCATTAAATACATATTATTATTAACAACGAGCCAGAAACGCGATGAGCAAAAAGCTTATTTCAACTGTTGTTTATAAATTGCGTTCTATACTATAGCCACTAGATAGCAATGTTTGATTGGTAGAGAAACCGGTGTCCGGTTACTGAGTTATCAGCGTTCACTTTTTAAACAGGGCTAGATTCGTTGTGGAAGATGATTTTGTTTTTATTTGATGTATTTATAAATCGGGCGGCATGGTGGCTTAATGGTTAGCATGTTCTCCTCTCAGCGCTGGGGATTCCCGGTTCGAATCCCAATCTGAGTGGAGTTTCTAAGTTCTCCCCGTGTCCACGTGGGTTTCCTTCGGGTTCTCCGGTTTCCTCCCAAAGTCCAAAACCATGGATCAAGGTCAATTAAAGTCTCCAAATTGCCCTATATAGAGTGAGCTTGTGTGAGTGAGTGTGTGTCCAGTGATAGATTGGCATCCTGTCCTGGGAGTATCTGCCCGGTGCCCGAAACCTTTTCCCCTGGATGGGCATGGGGAACCCCCTCGCGACCCTAGTAGAGGATGGATGGAACACACATACAGAAGGTTTTGCTAATGGTCTACAGTATATGAGATGCGAGATATAGAAGGACTGGCACCTACACCCGCCAACTATAGTTAATACAGTATGTTAATGAGGCCTGTCCCAGCACTCGAAAAATCCTCATGTATGCTGTTAAGCAACAAAATAAAATCCCAAACGTTCCCGCATGTTACCAAATGGTACAAACGAACACAACATGCATTATTAAAAACTGTAAGTACGGCTTTTTCCATTATGCGTAATGCGCTCGAATCCGTACTGCAGAACGCAATTTTATTCAGAGCCATCTGTTGTTGCATTAAACTGAAAAAGAGAAACTGTGAAGCTGGGATCAGTAAATCAACAGCAACTCGTTGCATTAGAGTTCTCACGCTAAAGGCTGCGTCCTCGTGGTGAGCGGCGGCGTTCTTGAGCGAGAACCTTTTTTCAAACATGTTAGGTGAATGGATTGGGGGGTAGGATTATGGATTGAGTTCATTTAGCATTCCGAGTGCATTTGCATACCCGCTCGCTCGTTCTACAGTCATTCGTTCTGGAAAATATTCATAATCAACTAAATGGTATTTTCGCACTGATTGCTGGAGTTGTTTTCAATTACAATATGTAAATTAATAACACTTAACTTTAAACGGGACTTTACATGCACATGGATTATCCCCAATGGGCGGCATGGTGGCGTAGTGGTTATCACGTCCGCCTCTTAGTGCTGGGGTTTAAGGTTCGAATCTCAATCTGGTTTCCATGTTCTCACCGTGTCCTTGTGGGTTTCCTCCAGGTTCTCCGGTTTGCTCCCACAGTCCAGAACCATGGATCAAGGTCAATATAATTCTCCAAATTGCCCCATATAGAGTGTATCTGTGTGAGTGAGTCCTGTCCTGGTTGTATCTGCCCAGCACCCTAAACGTTCTCCCCTGGATGGGCATGGGGAACCCCCCCGCAACCCTAGTAGAGGATTAAGTGGAGGATAATGGAGGGATGGAGAAACCCCACTGGACGGCATGGTGGTTTAGTGGTTAGCACGTCAGCCTCTCAGTTCTGGGGATCCAGGTTTGAATCCCAATCTGGTTTCCATGTTCTCACCGGGTCCTTGTGGGTTTCCAGTTTTCTCCAATAAACAAAAACATGGATTTAAGGTGAATTTGCAGCTCTAAATCACCACTATCACCCTGTCCTGGGTGTATCTGCCCAGCGCCCGAAACGTTCTCCCTTGGATGGGCATGGGGAACCCCCCCCCACTACCCTAGTAGAGAATAAAATAGAAGATAATGGATGGATGGACATTCATCCCTGATAAATGATGTTCTCCGTGTTCAACGTTAACAGAACCCAGTTCAATTTGTGGACTGTTTGTCAGTTTGTCACGGAACATTGCAGGAACTCCTGCAACACATTCGTTTCCCTCATTGGTATCCATGAGCTGTTTAGAGGAGAACCCATCATCCGGTTCTTCCACCGCCCACAGAAGCCTTAACCTTCCCCTTAACGATCGAGTGTCACATTCAATCTATTTTCACTTCCAGAGGTCGTAAATCTCATCCTGTCCTGCTGACATACACATCCTCGAGGCTGACCCCACTCTCTCCCGTTCACTTTCTCACCTTAAAGAACCGAGATGGGTTATGAGGAGAGTTTGCGGCACGTCGACATTCTCATGACGTTTAATATCCTTTCTGCTCTGTAAGAGATTTTTCAATTGTGCCGCTCGACAAGGGTGTTATGAGAACACAGAGTGACAGACAGACAGACTGACAGACAGACTGACAGACAGACCGAGAGACTGTAAATTTAAGGAAATTCAGAAACGTCCACCAGCAGTGGGAATTTATTCATTCATTCATTTATTATCTTCTACTTCCTCTCATAGGGTCGCAAGAAGGTTCCCCATGCCCATCCAGGGGCAGTTTAGATAGGGCCAATTTAGAGCAGCCCTTTTACCTTGAATCCATGTTCTTGGAGTGTGGAAGGAAACCAGAGAACCCAAAGGAAACCCGTGGGACACGAGGAGAACATTGTAACTCCATCCAGATTGGGATTTGAACCTGGATTCCCTGCTCAGAGGCAGATGGGCTGACCACTACACCACCGTGCCACCCCTTGTCTTATTTTTAACAATGTACTAATTTCTTGCTCGGTATTAATTTTCGATAAACCTGATCCATCCGGGGGCAGTTTATATAGGGGCGATTTAGAGCAGATCTTTTACCTTGAATCCATGTTCTTGGAGTGTGGAAGGAAAACAGAGAACTCAAAGAAAACCCCTGGGACATGAGGAAAACATTGTAACTCCATCCAGATTGGGATTCCAATGGACAGAGTTGGGAGGAAACCAGGGAACCCGGAGGAAACCCATGTGGACACAGAGAGAACATGGAAACTGCGATAAACCCGTCCTACCTACCTTGAGTGTTGAAGGTGGCATCGATGGCAGATCCGTCCCAGGATTCGACAGCGCTGTCCACAGAGGGGATGGTGGTGGAGTAGATGTCTGAGAACTTCCCCGTCTTCTGGGAACTTTGGTTTTCATCCTCAACGTCGCTGAATTCTCCCAGATGACCAGGCACCGACGGCTGCTTAGGACTCACCACTGAGGGTTAATGAGTAAAAGGCATTCGTTATCTTAAAATCAGTGTTCATCCAGTGACTCACCACAAAGACTGCGCAGGCGATATGAATCACACACCGAAGCGGTGCTGCGTTTTCTACAACCCCAATTAAAGTCGGGCTGTTTTAGCTTTTTAGATGTTCATTCTTTCATTCATTATCTTCCGCTTTATCCTCTATTAGGGTCGCGGGGGGGGGGTTCCCCATGCCCATCCAGGGAAGAACGTTTCGTGCGCTGGGCAGATACACCCAAGACAGGACGCCAATCTATCACTGGGCACACACTTACTCACACAGACACACTCTATATGGGGCAATTTGGAGAACTCAATTGAATTGATCCATGTTTTTGGACTGTGGGAGGAAACCGGAGAACCAGGAGGAAACCCACGCGGACACAGGGAAAACATGGAAACTCCACCCAGATGGGGATTCGAACCGAATCCCAAGTGCTGAGAGGCGAATGTGCTAACCACTAAGCCACCGTGCTGCCTGCTTTTTAGATGTTTCAGACCAAATTAAGAACGATGTTCATACAGCGCATGGTCCAAATGTAGGACATTAAATACAGAATGAAGCATTTGCATAATGGGAAAGACGACTCCGTCGGTGGAGGCTGGGCGTTTTCAGACAGCACCTTTACCTCAGGCTGAATTAATGCCGCAATAAAGACTCCATACAGGAGGTACCACTATAAACTCTACACACGCTGAGGGGATGGGAACCTGCCACACTCTTAGGGACTTGTCTGATGTATTGCTGTTTGGATGAATGCTGACGCTTAATGCCGCCTCTGGAATGTGAAGAGTTTTGCTTCGGATAAACGAATCAACATGAAAATTAAGATTTGCATTAAAATCCTTAGGGTGGCTTAGTGGTTGGCATGTTCTCCTCTCAGCCCTAGGGATTCCTGGTTCGAATCCCAATCTGGGTGGAGTTTCCTTGTTCTCCCCGTGTCCACGTGGGTTTCCTCCGGGTTCTCCGGTTTCCTCCTCCAGTCCAAAAACATGGATCAAGTCAATTGAACTCTCCAAATTACCCCATATAGAGTGTGTCTGTGTGAGTGAGTGTGTGCCCAGTGATAGATTGGTGCCCTGTCCTGGGTGTATCTATAATAGAAATATTTCCATCCATCCATTATCTTCCTCTTAAGTTGCCGGGGGGGGGGGGGGAGCTTTGCGTGCTGGGCAGATACAGCCAGGATAGGGCGCCAATTCATTGCTGGGCACAGACCCACATATACACTATATGGGGGCAATTGCGAGTAGCCAATTCACCCTAAATACATGTTTTTGAACTGTGAAAGTAAACCGGAGAACATGGAAAGAACCCAAACAGACAGAAGAAGAACATGGAAACTCCTCCCACATCGGGATTTCTCCGTGCAAGTAAAGTGGGGGATTTGGTCGCTGGGTAGATACAGAAAGGATAGGGTGCCAATTCATCACTGGGCACAGACACATTATATAGGGGCAATTTTGAGTAGCCAATTCCCCCTGAATACATGTTTTTGAAGTAAACTGGAGAACCTGGAGAAACACACATAGACGGAGGGAGAACATGGAAATTACTGATAATTAGTTTTAAGAGTGCCTCAACATCGTCATGACGACATTAAAAACAAAAATACGTATTATGCCAGCAGCCGGAAATTGGAACCAATTGGCGGAACTCACATGGAACAAAAATAAATAAAAAGCCTGTTTACTTTGTCCTTATATGAAAAACCAAATTTTATTTGTGTATCTAGGTCAATGTGTTTTAAAAGCATATGTTGTCTATATAGCTATTAACACACACACACACACACACACACACACACACACACACACACACACACACACACACACACATAAGAATGTATAAAGTGAAATACTCACACTCTCCCTGTTTCTTGATTTTCAGTGTAACAGACTCTCCAGCCATCTGCAGCAGATGGATAGCTTCACTTAGAGGTTTTCCCTTCAGGCTGTTATTGTTGATGGCCAGAATGCGATCACCAACATGGATGGCCCCGGTTCTATACATAATACACTTTGGTTATACACACAGAGCTTCCTATCCAAGCCCATACAGCGTCCAATGTGTAAATTAATGATCTTATTCTTAATTGCCACACTGGGTTTATACTAAATGGGTAGTCCCCGTCCGTGAATCTGATTGGCTGAGCCATTTGTCCAGCCGTGACATTATTGACAATAATACACACCATTGTATACCATTAATGTGTGGCATACAATACATTTATTTATTAAATATTTTATTTAAATATTAATGGACCAATACACACACTAAGACTAACACAAAACCAACATCCAAGAGACTTAAATCTATAGGTTGGAGGGTGGACATAGAGAACCGAAATAACTAACTAAAATCTTATAGTAATAGTAATAATAGATAGATAATTAATACTGAGAAAAACATCCATCCATTATCTTCCACTATATCCTCTACTATTGTCGGGGGGCGCACTCACGCACATGAACTAACTCTATATGGGGCAATTTGGAGAATTCAATTGACCTTGATCCATGTTTTTGAACTGTGGGAGGAAACTGGAGAACCCAGAGGAAACGGGGAGAACATGGAAACTCCACCCAGATTGGGATTCGAACCGGAAATCCTGAGAAAAGCAACATTAAATAAATAAATTAATATTTTTCTAATAATAAATAAATAATAATAAATGAATAAATTAATATTGAATTTTGATCATAAAATCCATCCATCCCGTATCTTCCTCGGGTCGCGGGGGGAGCAACCCAAGTAGAGGTTGCGTTCATATAAAATACATATAAAATACATATTAATATAAACAGTGAGCCGATTCCCGATGAGAAGTAAGCCTGTTGCGGCTGTTGTTTATAAATTGTATTTTATGATATTGCTACTTCACTAGTGTGTGTATCAATTCCTAAAAGCACAGGAGGCAAAATAGATCACTTTATCACCTAAGTACCAATTTATAATAAGGAATACCTCTCAGCCAGGCCACCCTTAGTGAGGCTGGAAATGATGATGGGGTCGAAGGGCTCCTCGGTGCCCGAGATGGTGATGCCCAGGGGGCCGCCATAGCGCTTCAGTTCCACGGTGTAGATGATGGCACCGGAGTTCTCTTGCTCGTCTGCAACACAGGCCAACAGCACACGGGCGTCCATATCAACACGGCCTAGACGCGGGACACCTCACAGAGGGGCAGAGAGCAGAACGAAGACAGCTCTCACAACAACGGACAGAGAGAGAGTCGGAGGGGATTTGGAGGGGGGGGCAGGCGAGGAAATTAGGGATGGATGCATTGGGATAAAAAGCCTACATTATTAACAATAGTAGAATATTAAAAGGAAATAAAACGGAGGAGGGGTGGGAATTGGGGAAATGGAGGATTGATATGAATATGAAATCAATCCATATTGGGAAATTCAGAGAAGTCAGAGGCCTGGAAGTCACACAGTTACATTTACATTACATTTGGTCATTTAGCTTTTAATTCAAAAAGAATCAAATTCATGGAGGTGGACTTGGAAGTGAGGCGACATGGTGGCTTAGTGGTTGGCATGTTCTCCTCTCAGCACTAGGGATTCCCAGTTCGAATTCCAATCTGGGTGGAGTTTCCATGTTCTCCCCGTGTCCACGTGGGGATCCTCCGGGTTCTTCGGTTTACTCCCACAGTCCAAATGCATGGATCAAGGTCAATTGAATTCTCCAAATTGCCCCATATAGAGTGTGTTTGTCTGAGTGAGTGTGTGCCCAGCGATAGATAGACCCATATATATACATATTTATTCATTCATTATCTTCCGCTTTATCCTCTATTAGGGTCGCGGGGAGGTTCACCATGCCCATCCAGGGGAGAACGTCTCGGGCGCCGGGCAGATACACCCAGGACAGGGTGCCAATCTATCACTGGGCACACACTCACTCACACAAACACACTGTATATGGGGCAATTTGGAGAACTCAATTGACTTGATCCATGTTTTTGGACTGTGGGAGGAAACCGGAGAACCCGGAGGAAACCCACGCAGACACGGGGAGAACATGGAAACTCCACCCAGATGGGGATTCGAACCGGGAATCTGTAGTGCTGAGAGGCGTACATGCTACCGTGCCGCCCCCATATATATATATATATATAGGAGGAATGGGCCAACATACCAGCAACAGTATGGCAACCTTGTGAAGACTTACAGAAAACGTTTGCCCTCTGTCACTGCCAACAAAGGATATATAACAACAATACATTACATTACGTTTGGTCTTTTATCCAAAGCGACTTACAAGGTGAGCACAGGGTTAATCACGACATCCCTGGAGCAATGAGGGTTAAGGGTCTTGCTCAAGGACCCACACTGGTAACTTCAGTGGACCTGGGATTTGAACCCCCAACCTGCAGATTGATAACCCACTGAGCTACTGCTCCCTTAGTTAGGAAAGTAAAGATTGCCATGACTGTCTTTAAAAGCCTACCAATGTAGCAGAAGGCTGCTGTGGAAAGAATTATGTATTCTGACAGAGACATGAGAAAAAAGGAAATGCGTGTACCAAGACATCATGTTCAACTAAACACTAGAATGCTGACATGACGAGCACACACTTCCACAAAGCCCCAGAAACGTCAGAGACAGACTTCATCACCGCCGCACAGCAAAGCCTCCATTCAGAACTCCGTCATAATGAGCAGTGATCATCGTTAAAGGTGGGAAGGGTTTTTTAACGGAGTCACAAATTGGATCTATTAGAACACAGCTCAACTGAAAAGCTGTTATATTAAACGCTTCGAGGTGATGTCAGTAGCTTCTGCTTAATCCTCTACTAGGGCGGGGTGGGAGGGGTGGGGTGGGTGGTGTTATGGGCGCTGGTTAGATACACCCAGGATAGGGTGGCAATTCATAGCTGGGCATACACTCAGTCACACAGACAAGCAGATTTTATGGGGGCAATTTC
>JAFMOD010000485.1:194512-249874 GCA_019802435.1 Corydoras maculifer
AGGATAATGGATGGATGGACCTACCACACTGGCTACATAAATAAAAAACAGTCGTCCAATTACAATTCCCGCCCGTTGTCTCGGTCTCCAACCATTCAGGAATGAATAATGAAAGAAATAACAGGTAACCAGTATAATGATAACGTAAACAAGTACAATGGTATCACTACTATCAAAGGAAAGAAATACTCCGAGGAGTTTTAATTGACTATTTCAATTCAATGAGTATTTGATTGGGCAGATCAGACTGATTTGCTCTATGTGCACAATGGCAACATTAAAGAGGAAAGAGGAATGAGAGGAAGCATGCGGTTTGCTGCGCCGCGGTAATGACAGTGTGCACAAAAGGCCGTGGCAGGGTGGAGGAACACAGCGGGAGCTCCGGCTGAGCCCGAAACACGGCGTGGTGTTCGGATACTGATATACACACCCGCTGAAAGAGAGCAAAAAGGACAGCGCAAATCAAAACATCAGAGCAACGGCGGTGTTACGGAACCCCGGAGTACCTGAGTTATCCTCATCCTTCCGGATTTTCAGTTTGACGAGTTCCTCACACTGCTGCAGGATCTGCACAGCATCCTCCATGGAGCAGTTGTCTAGCCGAATGTTGTCTATGGCCAAAAGTTTGTCCCCCAGCTCCAACGTTCCAGTTCTAAACAGAAGGATTATATTGATTATACAATAATATGCAATAACCCAAAAAAGGACAATGCAGGGTATTTGCTGAACTTCCATCCATCCATTATCTTCCGCTTATCCTCTATTAGGGTCGCGGTGGGGTTCCCCATGACCATCTAGGGGAGAACGTTTCGGGCGCTGGGCAGATACACCCAGAACAGGGCACCAATCTATCACTGGACACACTCATTACACAGACACACTCTATATGGGGCAATATGGAGAACTCAATTGACTTGATCCATGTTTTTAGACTGTGGGAGGAAACCGGAGAACCCGGTGAAAACCCACGCGGACATGGGGAGAACATGGAAACTCCATCCAGATTGGGATTCGAACCGGGAATCCCCAGTGCTGAGAGGAGAACATGCCAGATTGGGATTCAAACCGGGAATCCCCAGTGCTGAGAGGAGAACATGCCAACCACTAAGCCATTGTACCTCCCCTGTATAAATCATCCATCCATCTATCCATCCATTATCTCCTGCTTTATACTCTATTAGGGTCACGGTGGGCTTCCCCATGACCATCCAGGGGAGAATGTTTGGGCGCTGGGCAGATAGACCCAGGACAGAGCGCCAATCTATCTCTGGACACACACTCACTCACACAGACACACTCTATATGGGGCAATTTGGAGAACTCAATTGACTTTGATCCATGTTTGGACCACTAAGCCACCGTGCCCCCCTGAATATTAACACAAATTATTAAATTGTTTTGGGAAAATCGAAGTAATTGAAGTAAGTCCAATAAATGGGTGTGTTTCAATGTATTAGGGAATCCAATTACAAGCAAACGAGGTTTTGTTGTGTGCTCATTTGGTCTGAACCTATATTTTTTATCAATTATTTCATTGCTAATTCATTCGTTCATTATCATCCGCTTTATCCTCTATTAGGGTCGCGGTGGGGTTCCCCATGCCCATCCAGGGGAGAACGTCTAGGGCGCTGGGCAGATACACCCAGGACAGGGTGCCAATCCATCGCTGGGCACACACTCACTCAAACGCACTCTATACGGGGTAATTTGAATAACTCAATTGACTTGATCCATGTTTTAGGACTGTGGGAGGAAACCGGAGAACCCGGAGGAAACCCACGCGGACACGGGGAGAACATGGAAAATCCACCCAGATGGGGATTCGAACCAGGAATCCCTAGCACTGAGAGGAGAACGTGCTAACCACTAAGCCACCGTGCCGCCCTCATTGCTAATTATTCCATATATTATGATTAGGATTATATGATACTGAAAGTATGTCAGTGCTTTTAGAAAAAATGAAAGAGAAACATGGAAAAAGTCATGGCTCGGTCACAGGACAGGCAGTCAGACAGACAGACAGACAGACAGACAGACAGACAGACGCACTCAGGCAGAGCTTTACACTCCGAGGCAATTAAATATGTCCAGTTCACCTAGCAGCACGAGTCCCTGCAGGAAATCCATGCAAGCATGAAAGGATCATGAAGCCTCTACATAAAAAGGACCCTGTCCTCCCTGTCCTCCCTGTCCTTCCTGTCCGGGAATCGAGACGAGCTTCCTGCGGGTTGAGAGACTGACGTAATCACTGTGCCTCCATGTCGCCCCATATCCTCTATGAATTAATCAAACCGTGGTCACTGCACTGCAGTCAATACATTCCATCTTCCCCATGTTTCACCATGTTGCCGTGACATGTTCAGAGCTCCATACATCACACAGGACCCGTCTTTTATTAAGTGGGTGGGTCAAAGTTCCCCAAATGCCTCCAACACTTTCCTTTAATTAAGAAGCAGCTATCTCAGAATTATATATATATATATATATATATATATATATATATATATATATATATAGCAGCACAGTGGCTTAGTGGTTAGCACGTTCGCCTTTCAGCTCTAGGGATTCCCAGTTCGACTCCCCATCTGGGTGGAGTTTCCATGTTCTCCCCGTGTCTGCGTGGGTTTCCTCCGGGTTCTCCGGTTTCCGCCCACAGTCCAAAAACATGGATCAACTCAAATTGAGTTCTCCAAATTTCCCCATATAGTGTGTGTCTGTGTGAGTGAGTGTGTGCCCAGTGATGGATTGGCGCCCTGTCCTGGGTCTATCTGCCCAGCGCCCGAGACGTTCTCTAGAGGGCCCTAATAGAGGGCCAACATACCAGCAACAGTATGGCAACCTTGTGAAGACTTACAGAAAACGTTTGACCTCAAAGTATAGAGAATAATTTTTGTTATTGACCAAATACTTATTTCCCTCATTATTTGCAAATAAATTCTAGTAAAAATCAGACAATGTGATTTTCAGATTTTTTTTTCTCATTTTGTCTCTCATAGTTGAGGTTCTACCCCTGATGTCCATCACAGGCCTCTCTCATCTTTTTAAGTGGGAGAACTTGCACAACTGGTGACTGACTAGTACTTTTAAAGGTTGTATTTCATGCAGATAAACCTAAACAGTCTGACATCATCAGAACGGAAGGCTTTCAGTAAAATGAAATAACTTGGTTTCTTTCCCATAACCCACTTCATCCTCGTTAGCGCATCATTATTAGAGCAACACATGAGGAATTATGTAACAGAGCTGCAAATTAGAGCATCACCGCTGAATATAGAGCAATTAATGAGGATTCACAAATAATGACAAACGGAACCTCGACACAAAGGTACGCCTGCTCAGTTCTGCTCTCTCTCTCTCTCTCTCTCTCTCTCTCTCAGATGTACATCATTAGCATGTGCAGAGAGGAATACCCCTCATTCATGAATGGAGTCCTGCAGGCGCACCCACCATTCGGTTCTCAGTTTTCCAGTGTTAGGGATTCAGGTTCGAATTCCAATCTGGGTAGAGTTTCCATGTTCCCCCCGTGTCCGTGTGGGTTTCCTCCGGGTTCTCCGGTTTCCTCCCACAGTCCAAAACCATGGATCAAGCTCAATGATACTCTAATGCTCTGTGGTGCTACTTTTGGGGTTCCGACCATTAGAACAGAGTAAAGGGGACGTACACAGTATGTACAAACAGATGGACTACAGTCTGAAATTGTAGAACTACAAAGTCCATTGTTACAGTAAGTGGAACTGAGAACATGGACAATAAGTGGAGCATGTGGCATGGTGGCTTAGTGTCCGTGAGGGTTTCCTCCGGGTTCTCCGGTCCAACAGTCCTCCCACAGTCCAAAAACATGGATCAATGTCAACTGAAGTCTCCAAATTGCCCCAATATAGAGTGTGTCTGTGTGAGTGAGTGCGTGTCCAGTGATAGATTGGCGTCCTGTCCTGGGTGTATCTGCCCAGTGCCCGAAACATTCTCCCCTGTATGGGCATGGGAACCCCCCCCTCCTGCGACCCTAGATAATGGATAAATGGAATTAAATCACCATGTTAAACTCCATACCAACCGTTCTCCCTCTCTTGGTCTCCTGGCACAGTTCCTTACACAGAACCACAGATTTGAACCGCAGGTGGAAAGATGGATGCACCGGTTCATTAATATAATCAAAGTGCATGCAGAAATAAAGTTTAGCTACCTGTGTGCCACGCTGCCTTTCTTAATGTCAGAGATGATGAGGGAATCTCCCGGCTTCCTGTTGGATGGAGCTGAGGAGAGAAAAGAAATAATAGGCATCCATGAGAACCCAAACCTGCCGACAGTGTCATTATGTTGTTTTGAGGGAACATGTCCAGCGGCTCGCCACCGCATCATGGACATTATGGGTTTAGAGTCATATCATTATGGCATCTAACACGAGCTGCTGATGAAGCACATGTCAACATGACATTTATGACACAGCAAGAACCAGTTTTTATTCTTAAAGATACAACTAATGATGGAACCACTGTATCCTGCTATCAGGTTCCAGCTGTGGGCGGCACGGTGGCATTCACTGTCCATGTTCTCCATTCACTGTCCATGTTCTTCTTGTGTCTGTGTGGGTTTTCTCCCATGGTCTAAAAACATTGGATTCAGGGTGAAATGGCTGCTCTAAATTGCCCTGTGTGAGTGTGTGACCAGTGATGGATTGGCACCCTGTCCTGGGTGTATCTACCCAGCACCTGAAACGTTCCCACCACCACCACCACCACTTCCACACTAATAGAGGATTAAGTGGAAGATAATAAAACTAATTACAATTAACGATGGAAGCTGTGGGTGGCCCCTCTCAGTGGGGGGGGGGGTCCAGGTTCGAATCGCAAACTGGACACAGTGGGTTGTGGGTTGGACACAGACACAAGGTGGACATTGGATTCAAGGTGAAATGGCTGCTCTAAATTGCCCCTATACAGTGTGTGAGTGAGTCTATTCCCAGTTATGGATTGGCACCCTGTCCTGGGTGTATTTCTGAATACTGTGGATGAACTTGGGATTCAAGGTGAAATGGCTGCTTTAAATTGCCCCTATATAATGGGGGGGGTTCCTATGCCCATCCAGGGGAGAACGTTTCGGGCGCTGGCCAGATACACCCAGGACAGGGCAGCCAATCCATCGCTGGGCACACACACTCACTCACACAGACACACTCTATATGGGGCAAGTTGGAGAATTCAATTGACCTTAATCCATGTTTTTTTGGACTGTGGGAGGAAACCGGAGAACCCAGAGGAAACCCACACGAACACGGAGAGAACATGGAAACTCCACCCGGATTGGGATTCAAGCTGGGAATCCCTAGAGAACATGCTAAGTACTAAGCCACCGCCATATTCAATTCCTTTTATGAAATTCCAGTTGAAAGTCTTGTATTAGAGATATTGCTTCGCTGAGGCGATGCAGTAAGGCTGGAACACCACTGGGGAATGGTTCCTCCAGAGAACCTCCCCAGCCAATCTCATAAAAATGAGAGGTGGCGGAGGAAAGCCGAGCGGAACCCGTGACTCCCCGGATAATAAATGTGTCTACTGGGTGCACTAGCGGAGAACGGGCGCGGAAATTGTTACATGATTTGCCGTATCATACTAATTTAGACAGGCCTGATTGAAACGGCGGAAACAAAACATCTCATTTTTCAGCCGCAGATAAAGATGGATGTTGAAGCCGAGTGGAAGGGTAATATAGATCTGGGAAGGGGAAGGATTCAATTGAGAAATGGTGATGATTCAATCTAGATGGAGTAGATTAGAGTGCTAGCCTTTGCCACAGAGCAAGCGGAAGAAATTGCCTCAGGGGCTGTCGATCAGAGAGAACCGTTCCGAAGCTGCTCGACTCTTCAAGAGGATATTGTAGACGGGAAATAAACAACGGGACAAAGTTCATGCAACCGGCCATAAATTTTGGTTAGATGTTCCCTGTTCACTGAAGAAAAATCATACCATCATCAGAACCCGGTTTTTACTAAAATACCTTAAGAACATGGAACATCTTTTGAAAGCTTGAAAGGCATGGCCGCTTAGGGTTAGCATGTTCTCCTCTCAGCGCTAGGGATTCCCAGTTCGAATTGGAGTTTCCATGTTCTCCCCGTGCCCGCGTGGGTTTCCTCCGGGTTCTCCGGTTTCCTCCCACAGTCCAAAAACATGGATCAAGGTCAATTGAATATAGAGTGTGTTTGTGAGTGTGACTGTGTGTCCAGTGAGTGTGTGTCCTGTCCTGGGTGTATCTGCCCAGCGCCCCGAAACGTTCTCCCTGGATGGGCATGGGGAGCCCCCCCCAATGACCCTAGTGGAGGCAGAAGATAATGGATGGATGGGTAAGATAGGCATGGTTGCTTAGTGCTTAGCATGTTCTCCTCTCAGCACTAGGGATCCTGGTTTGAATCCCAATCTGGGTGGAGTTTACTTGTTCTCTCCGTGTCCACATGGGTTTCCTCCGGTTTCCTCCCACAGTCCAAAAACATGGATCAAGGTCACTTGAATGCTCCAAATTGCCCCATATAGAGTGTGTCTGTGTGAGTAAGTGTGTGTCCAGTGATAGATTGGCTTATTGGGGCTTACAGCGCCCAAAACCTTTTCCCCTGGATGGGCATGGGGAACCCCACTGCGACCCTATTAGGATGAAGTGGAAGATAATGGATGTATGGATGGATGGACTGTAGTCCATCTGTGCTCTTTGTTTTTGTTAGTCTTCTGTTGGTTCTCTGTTAGTCAGGACCATCACAGAACAGGTATCATTTGGGTGGTGGATTGTTTATTGTCAGTTCTGCACTGACACTGTGAGGGGGGTGTGGGGGTGATTAGTGCAGCAGTGCTGCTGTAGTTTCATTTCTCCACCTCAGTGACACTGCTGGGATAGGAATAATGCACCAACCCAATAACCCCTGCTCTGTGGTGCTACTATTGGGGTTCTGATCATTAGAACAGAGTAAAGGGGACGTACACAGTATATACAAACAGATGGACTACAGTGTGGAATTGGAGAACTACAAAGACCATCTTTACAGGATGTGGAACCGAGAACATGGACAATAAGTGGAGAAGAAAGGGGGCGTGTCCAAACTTTTGACTGGTACAATACATAGGGAATAAGATCAGCAATTTTTTTGGATTTCTTAGACAATAATTGTACCATCTGTCTCATCCCTAATGGGGACTATCCCGGTATCTTACACTAACTATACCTTGAGTGACCCTCACCACATCCAACTTCTCCTGCAGTGTCATAAATAAGAAACTTTTCTGATTATTGCTATTCAGTGTTAAATTTCAGCAATAAATATGAACATAACTGCTGTACAGTTTAAACGGCCTTGTGAAAATACTAATGGATGCCACTTGATGCAAACAAGTGGTCTGGATGTTGTCCCTGCCTGCCGTTTCACGGCTCTGGCTAAATAAACAAATACGAGCGAAAGGGCATTATGCATTTGAAAAAACGCCCTATAAATAAAAAGCTGGTTGAGGTCTGTGTGAGATCCTGACCCTGCGGTTTGTTTGCAGTGTCCTCAGCATGTTGCACACAATAACATCAGTGCAGCCAGCCATTCGCTGTCTCCTTTCATTCCTGTTTCACTTTCTTCTCTCTCTCTCACACACACAGCTTTCGGGCGACGAGCCAGCAACAGAAGGAGGAGCAACAACCCAAAAAGCATCTATGCAAAATTTACGACCTGGGAAACAGCATAAATCACTTAACCGAGGCATTTAACTGATTATTACCTGAGCAGACAGCATAAGATCATTTGGAGGAAAACCATTCAGGTTGCCAAATTACTTTTTTATACTACACATGCAGAATTTTTATTTAAAATGTGATTATAAACTCTGGAAGTCCAGCGCTGGCAATGTGTCACATTTAAAAGGACTTTATGTCATGGACATGAGGCGAATACGTCAGAACTGTAATGATTTAAAAGCTTTTGTACAGTTGTTTACTAAAAGTGTAACATTTTAGGGAAGGAGAGCAGGTATATATATATATATATATGTCCACCCATTATCTTCCGATTTATCCTCTACTAGGGTGGCGAGGTTCCCCATGCCCATTCAGGGGCGCTGGGCAGATACACCCAGGACAGCGCCAATATATCACTGGGCACACACTCATTCACACAAACACATTCTATATGGGTCAATTTGGAGAATACACCCATATTTTAATTTTTAATTTTTTTATAATTAATTTTTGAGAAACCCATGTGGACCCATGTGGACACTCCACCCAGATTGGGATACAAACCGGGAATCCCTAGTGCTGAGAGGAGAACATGCTAACCACTAATCCACTGTGCCCCATGTATACTTCCACTCGAACATTTGGACACACCCCCTTTCTGCCCCATTGTTCATTTTCTCAGTTCCACTTCCTGTAAAGATGGACTTTGTAGTTCTACAATTCTAGACTGTAGTAGTTCTACAATTCTAGACTGTAGTCCATCTGTTTGTACATACTGTGTATGTCCCTTTTACTCTGTTCTAATGATCAGAACCCCAATAGTAGCACCACAGAGCAGGGATTATTGGGTTGGTGTATTATTCCTATCCCAGCAGTGTGACTGAGGTGTTTAAATGAAACTACAGCAGCACTGCTGCACTAAACACCCCCCTTACAGTGTCGCTGCAGAACTGACAATAAACAATCCACCACCCAAATGATACTGTTCTGTGATGCTCCTGACCAACAGAGAACAGAGAACCAACAGAACACAGATGGACTACAGGCTGTAATTATAAAACTACAAAGTCCATCTATATGGTAAGTGGAGAACATAGATGATAGAGCAAGAAGGGCTGATGGGTTCTGTATATAATTAAATTTGAATAATGTGAGGTCAAATTAAAACAATGCCTGTCAGTTTGAGAATAATCCCTAAATCCAATAAATCATTTAGTCCCATATCTATTTATATGATCCTGATTTCATTAATTTCCCAACAGATGGCTCACTCTTCCCTTTAACTCGCATGACTTTATTGTAGTTCTGACTCCACTGTCAGACCTTCATTTCGTGGGAGAATGAAAACTAATTACTTCATCACAGAGGACAGTAAATGAAAGGAGAATTTAATTTGCCGGGGTAATTAATTATCTTTGCTTGACCATGCAGCCATGCAGCGATAAAGCCACTCGTGAAAAAAAGGAAGCACAATTATATTAGACGTGGGAGTCTCCGTCTTCAAACGACCTTACGAGGACTTGGCTTGCTAAGTAATTACAACAGACCCATTCTTACAAATGTTTATTATTAGTTTTAAAAAGCGGCATACGCATTTACAAAGAAATTGGACGATTTGTTTGTGGATGGGAAGCACGGTGGCTTAGTGTTTGGCATGTTCTCCTTTCAGCGCTAGAGATTCCCAGTTGGAATCCCAATCTGGGTGGAGTTTCCATGTTCTCCCCGGGTCCTTGTGGGTTTTCTCCAGGTTCTCCGGTTTCCTCCCACAGTCCAAAAACATGGATCAAGCCCAACTGAGTTCTCCAAATAGTCCCATATATATAGTGTGTGTGTGTGTGTGTGTGTGTGTGTGTGTGTGTGTGTGTGTGTGTGTGAGTGAGTGTGTGCCCAGCGATAGATTGGCCCCCTGTCCTGGGTGTATCTGCCCAGCGCCCAAAACGTTCTCCCTTGGATGGGCATGGGAATCAGGTGAAGAAATATCCCCAGGACAGGGTGCCAATCCATAACTGGGCATGCACTCACTCACACAGACTGTATAGGGGCAATTTAGAGCAGCCATTTTACCTTGAATCCAATGTTTTTAGACATTGGGAGGAAACCCACACAGAGACAAGGTGGACGTGGAAACTGTGTCCAGATCGGGATTCGAACCTGGATCCCCTCCACTCAGTCTGTGTGTGTAAGTGTGTGTGCCCAGTGATAGATTGGCGCCCTGTCCAAGGTGTGTCTGCCCAGCACCCGGAACGTTCTCCCCTTAATGGACATGGTGAACACCCCCCCCCCCCACAACCCTAATAGGATAAAGCGGAAGATAATGGATGGATGGATGTTTGTGGATGATGAAGATTATAGCCCCGTAACCCGTGACGCGCTACTTCTCAAATCTAGCAGAACTGAAGCCAACGCTGATTAAACGTTAGAATATTGAATGAAATCACACTTCCGGGGCAAGTATATTTCATTTAAAGAGAGCACAAAGGGTCACCCAGCTGCGTTCGTGCCCAATTAATTTCCCAGTACCATCTGTAGCTCTAACAGAGGTCTGAGATGCTGCCAAAAACAAACGCTTTGCTTCTTAGCACAAGCTTCGAGCAAAGCCCTCAGTTAGCTTTTTTTTAACCTGAGCCACTGAGGCAAATAAGCATTTCAAATCAATTAAGGCTCCAAGGGGATGTGAGAAACCTGGAGGAGCTGGAGGCAGAGCAAAATCATTGCACTGCTATATTTAATCTCTGTTTGCATAGAATGATAATGAACAGAGAGATAGAACCTGTTACAGGTGAACAAAACACCAGGGCTGACACACTGCTGAAGCTTACTCAGCACCTCATCTCATTATCTTCTGGGGGTTGGGGGGGTTCCCCATGCCCATCCAGGGGTGAACGTTTTGGGCGCTGGGCATATACACCCAGGACAGGGTGCCAAGCTATCATTGGGCACAGACATACACATTATATGAGGGCAAATTTAATGGGGCCATTAGGAGCAGCCAATCCACCTTGAATCCATGCTTTTGGAGTTTGAGAGTAAGAACCCATGAGAGCACCCATGTGGACACAGGCAGAACACAGATAGATTGGGTGTCCTGGGTGTATCTGGCCAGCGCCTGATACACCTAGGAGTTTGTATGTTCTCCCCGTGTCCGCGTGGGTTTCCTCCAGGTTCTCTGGTTTCCTCCCACAGTCCAAAAACATGCATCAAGTCTATTGAGTTCTCCAAATTGCCCCATATAGAGTGTGTTTGTGTGAGTGAGTGTGTGCCCAGCGATAGATTGGCGCCCTGTCCTGGGTGTATCTGCCCAGCACCCGAAACGTTCTTCCCTGGATGCGCATGGAGAACCCCCCCCCGCGACCCTGATATAGTATAAAGCAGCAGATAACGGATGGATGGATGGAAAAAAAAAAGATTTTTTCCAATTGTTACATACAGGTCACCCGATCTCAACATCATCTGTACATGACTGTCCTACACTGTTGTTGCTGCCCGGCCGCTCAAGGACGATGAGTCCCCCACCGAGTCTTGGTCTTCCCAAGGTTTCTTCCTTAAATAACAACATAACAGGGAGTTTTTTTCTTGCCACTGTTGCTTGGGCTTGCTCTTTGGGGGTTTAAAGGCTTTTTAGTCTGTAAAGCCGCTTTGTGACAATGTGCTGTTGTAAAAAGTGCTATATAAATAAATAACTTGAACTTGAGCATAAAAACCCCAGAATACTCACAGCTGATGGTTATCCCCAGCTCCACACCTGGCTTCTTTGGTAGCTTCACATGAAAGGTGCCACTGCTTGGGATAACAGATTCTGAGGGATAGAAATCGGGGAAATGAGGGTAAGAGACATCTCCACGGATGTGCAAAGACAAGAACATGCCGGCGTTTTGATTAAGCTACAATGTTTACCCCAAAAAAAGGAGTAACATTAAGATCAATAAAGAATATTCATGATTCCAACAACAACGCTGCCCCGGGTCCCCTTTTAAGACTGCACAGAAAGTCATGACAGCCGTTCAAAGAGGTTAACCTGGAGCGGGAGGTGGAGAAAGCTTTAAGCAACATCAACATTTAACACTTTAATCCTATTCCAGCGTAAAGACACAAAGGTTTTGTGTCATATAGTGTAAAATATTGAAAAAGGAATGTAAATTTAGACTTGAAAGCTACTTGGATGAGGCAGTGTAAATTGTTTCTCCTTAAAAACTGGAAGACGCTTTGGATACAAGTGTCTGTTAAATGACTAAATATAAATGGAACCACTACGCCATCCGAAAATGAGTGATGCAAACCACCAACCAGCAACAGAAAATATAAAAAACCTATTTTGTAAGCTAGTGCAACAAACAAAATGACTTTAATAAATAGGTTACACTGAAAGCAATCGTTAAAATAAGAAAAAGAGACAGAACTGTGCAAAGCAGAACACATTGCAGATATGGGGTGGAGAGCTCTGCGAGGGGGCTTGTTACCTGCTACATCAAATTCAATCTCCAGGGTAACTTTGCTGGTAATGCTGGAGTCTCGCAGCAGCTGGTTGGTTTCCTCCAGTGTGCTGTCCTCGGTGGGGATTCCATTGATGGAGAGGATTCGGTCACCAATCTGCAAGACCCCTGATCTGGATATATTTCACAACAGAGCAGAATACAGAGAATATCATGTAGACTTATGGGCTCAGTTTAGAAGAAATGTTTGAAAACCTAAATATAACTATAATGAGGGTGGGGTACTATGGTAAAGTGATAACGGACATATTGGCAATCCGTTGACTATTTTGGGTATTGTTTGCATGACATCAAAAGTCATTAATGACGTCTATATACTTTAAAAGGGTTCTTAACTGGTTTTAGCCCGGGACTCCCAGGTTCTCATGGTCATTAAATTCACAAACCACTTTTATTAAATACAAACCAAATTTATTTTTGGAAAATAGCCTTAAAAATCTTTTTAAGACTTTTTGTCTTCATGTGGGGCTTAGTGGTTAGCACGTTCTCCTCTCAGCACTAGGGATTCCTGGTTCGAATCCCAATCTGGGTGGAGTTTCCATGTTCTCCCCGTGTCTGCGTGGGTTTTCTCCAGGTTCTCCGGTTTCCTCCCACAGTCCAAAAACATGGATCAAGTCAATTGAGTTCTCCAAATTGCCCCATATAGAGTGTGTATGCGTGCGTGTCTGTGTGAGTGAGTGTGTGCCCAGCGATAGATTGGTGCCCTGTCCTGGGTGTATCTGCCCAGCACCCGAAACATTCTCCCCTGGATGGGCATGGGGAACCCCCCTGCGACCCTAATAGAGGATAAAGCAGAAGATAATGGATAAATGAATGTCTTCAATGGACGAAATCCACATTTTAAATATTTTGTCTTATATTTGCATTTCACAGGGTAACTGGCAAACGAATGGTGGTTGCCATGGTAATGACAAAACTGCATGCGTCTGACACGTGTCTTTCTCTGCGTCTTCATTTTCAAAGTTAAAGACAAGTACAAAATGAGATGAGCATTAAATATTACAATTTTTTTATTCAATTATTTTTTAATTATTTGTATTTTTATTCATTATTATTATTTTTTTTATATGCCCGTATCCCATTTTTCAGGCTGCAATCCACCAGTTGAGACTTGCGGATCAACAGTGAAGGATACAATATTTCCTGTAACTCCTGTGAACTGGATTAGATTAATCAAAGGCTTTTAAAGGTATTGACTCAGCAAATTCTATTCTCAGAGCATGACATTTTCTGTGTTCAACAGTAAATAAGAACCTGTTCTTGACCTCTTATTACTCAAAGGTTCATGTCTATCAACAGGATTACAATTACAGAAGCTAATACCAAAGCTGTCGCTCGGACTCCCTAATTACTCTGCTGTAGGGGCGTGAATCCTGTCAGCCACTCCATGTGCTTGTTCATTTGGGTTGCCAGCTGCACCGAGCCCACTCAGGCAATTAAAGCAAAGTTCTTTGGCCTCTGTTGTAGCAAAACCCACATCTCAACCCACATCTCAACCCACATCTGGCTGGAACTCGGCTTCTAACAGCCGCGCCGCAGTGCATCAAGTGGAATCGTTCCATTACTTGATGGAAAGAGTGGTGCTGCCGGAGATAAGATTGTGATGCAATGGCAGCGTCGTGGGTCTGGGATGTGATTGAAATTGGAGATAACAGCAATGAGGTTTCAGATTAAAAAGGAAGGATAACATTACCACAGGACAGATCGCAGATAACGCAAACAATTACACATTTCTGATTTCACACATTCAGCTTTGCTGTTTAATTAAATGAAATGACATGACATTGAGCGGTGGGTGCCGAGAACTCACCTCTCTGCTGGGCTGTCGTGGTCTATGTAAGCGATAAGTGGGGGGGAGGTGAGGGTTTCGGTGGCGAACACTCCCCCCTGAAGCTGGATTCCAAATCCCAAGATTGGGTCGCTGACCAGGGTCACCTCAGTGGTCTCAGTATGAACCACCTGACCGGCCAGTCCAACAGTGCTGGAGGCCAAAGACACTGTAGAAAAAAAAAAAAAAATATATATATATATATATATATATATATATATATATATATATATATATATATATATATATATATATATATATATATATTTTTTTTTTTTTTTTTTAGGGATACATGCGATGTCAAAACTTATTACTATGAATCTGTACAGGTAATCTAAATGTAGCTGTTAATTCAAACTAAATATTGACGACGACTTTATTATTGTTATTATTCCATCACTCTATCCATCAATCCATCACTCTATATAAGGGCAAATTAGGTAGGGCAATATGGAGCAGCCGATCCACCTTGAATCCATGTTTTTGGATCAGATAGACTGGCACCCTGTCCTGGGTGGATCTGCCCAACGCCCAATACTTTTTCCTTGGATGGGCATGGGGAACCCCTGGGGTCCTTTTCGCTCCACTTATCGTCCATGCCATCAGTTCCACTCGTCAACATCATGTCTAATAAAACATGGCAATATCGAATGATAAGATCTGATGGGGCAATCAGACACATTTAACCCTATCAAGCCGTTTATTAGCAGTTAGACACAAATTCCACTTCAACAGCAGCTTCAACCTGTGAAAATTGGGAGTTAGATAATAGCAGATTTGTTGGCGTGTTATTAACACATGAAGGATGATAACAGAACTAATGCCATTTGATTTGGATTAAGATAAGCGCTTTAACATGTTTTCCCCAAATGTGGTCTGTATTTTAAGCTTGTTTAAAGGCACACCCCCCGCTTTACACCGATATGTTATTTACTCAGCAGAGGAGTGATGGTGGGGTATCGTTTCCCTGAATTCCCTCTAAACAGAGGAGAGGTTTAGAATGGAACATGAAGAATCAATGAGTGTAATCAATAACAGTTTAGTAATCAATTAATTTTATTATCAATTAAAACAGTTAATAATAAATAATTTCTTAGTATTAGTATTTGTATTTCTTTGTATTTCTTTGTCAGAAAAACTGGTGTTAAAGGCACACAACCTGCTATACATTCATTCATTCATTATCTCCCGCTTATCCTCCATTAGGGTCACGGTGAGGTTCCCCATGCCCATCCAGGGGAGAACGTCTCGGGCGCTGGGCAGATACACCCAGGACAGGGCGCCAATCCATCGCTGGGCACACACTCACTCACACAGACACACTCTATAGGGGGCAATTTTTTTTTTTCTGAGAATTCAATTAACTTATTCCATGTTTTTGGACTGTGGGAGGAAACCGGAGAACCCGGAGGAAACCCACGCAGACACGGGGAGAACATGGAAACTCCACCCAGATGGGGATTCGAACCGGGAATCCCTAGCGCTGAGAGGCGAACGTGCTAACCACTAAGCCTGCTATACACTAATATATAATTTACTCAGCAGAGGAGTGATGGTGGGATATCGTTTCCCTGAATTCCCATTAAATAGAGGAGATGTTTAGAATGGAACATGAAGAATCGATAATAATAATCAATAATAGTTTACACCTGTAATTTCTTAGTATTAGTATTTCTTAGACTGTAATTGTAAAACTACAAAGTCCATCTATATGGTAAGTGGAAATAGACAATGGAGCAAGAAGGGGACGTGTTCAAACTTTTGACTGCTACTGTAAATGTTTGGCTTTAATTCTGTCTGTACTGGTTCTAGTTGTTTTAGTAGTTTGTCTACTATATATAGTTTATACCTGCTTATTCATAAACTGTTTAAAGGCACACAGCCCGCTCTACACTGAGATATTATTTACTCAGCAGAGGAGTGATGGTGGGGTATCGTTTCCCTGAATTTCCTCTAAACAGAGGAGATGTTTAGAATGGAACATGAGGAATCGATGAGTGTAATCAATAACAGTTTAATAATCAATTAATTTTATTCATTCATTCATTATCTCCCGCTTTATCCTCTATTAGGGTTGCGGTGGGGTTCCCCATGCCCATCCAGGGGAGAACATTTCAAGCGCTGGGCAGATAGACCCAGGACAGGGCGCCAATCCATCGCTGGGCACACACTCACTCACACAGACACACTGTATATGGGGCAATTTTTGGAGAATTCAATTGACTTGATCCATGTTTTTGGACTGTGGGAGGAAACCGGAGAACCCGGAGGAAACTCACGCAGACACGGGGAGAACATGGAAACTCCACCCAGATTGGGATTTGAACCGGGAATCCCTAGTGCTGAGAGGAGAACATTCATTATCTTCTGCTTTATCCTTTATTAGGGTCGGGGGGGGGGGTCCCCATGTCCATCCAGGGGAGAACGTTTCGGGCGCTGAGCAGATACACCCAGGACAGGATGCCAATCTATTATTGGGCACACACCCACTCACATAGACACGCACGCATACACACTATATATGGGGCAATTTGAAGAACTTAATTAACTTGATCCATGTATTTGGACTGTGGGAGGAAACCGGAGAACCCAGAGGAAACCCACACGGACAAGAGGAGAACCTGGAAACTCCACCCAGTTGGGATATTGAACCGGGAATCCGTAGTGCTGAGAGGCGAACGTGCTAAGCCAACGTGCCGCCAATTTAATTTATTTAGATATTTTATTTCTTTTTCTGCTTTTTAATTTTGCTTTTCTTATTGTACAACTGTTCTAATGTTTAATATGACTTACATTTACCTTTACATTTGGTCATTTAGAAGACGCTTTTATTTTGTAAAGCATCTGTGAGGTCCCTAAAAGTGTTATATAAATAAAATGTATTATTATTATTATTATTATTATTATTATTAAAACTCTACGAGAATCCTGATATCAAATATAACAATCAGTCAGAACACAGAGCCCGCTTGGGTCAATACGGCCGAATGAATTGATATTTGCCTGTGTGAGGGGTAAGGACGTTTAACGAATGCTTTGGGGCAGAGGAATGGATTCACAGAGCCTCCTCTCTGCAGCATACTTCAATGGCGCCGACATAAAAAATAAAAAAAGGCTTCTGTACTCCTGAGGGCATTCCAGAATAGATTTGTGATGAATCACTGCCAAACTAGCATTTTATGGTTTAAACCTTGAGCCAGCGACGGACATGAGAATCTATGGCTACATTTATAACGCAGTTTCCAAACAGCTCTAATCTTCTCGTAGGCTTATGTGATCCGGCTTATTGCGTTCATTTTGGTTGTGACCTCATTCATGAATGAAAAGCATGTTTCAGTTCAAGTTTAAGTCATTTATTTATATATATATTTATATAAATGTACAGCATTATATTAATCTACCATTTGCCACACAGTGCATTATATGTATTCCACTTTATCCTCTATTAGGGTCGCGTGTGTGTGTGGGGGGGGTTCCCATGCCCATCCAGGGGAGAACATTTCAGGCGCTGGGCAGATACACCCAGGACAGTGCGCCAGTCTATCACTGGGCACAGTCTCACTCACTCAAACACACTCTATATGGGGCAAATTTGAGAATTTAATTGACTTTGATCCATGTTTTTGGACTGTAGGAGGAAACCGGAGAACCCGGATGAAACCCACGCAGACACAGGGAGAACATGGAAACTCCACCCAGATGGGAATTCAAACCGGGAATCCCCAGCGCAGAGAGGCCAACGTAGCAATATATTTTCCATCCATCCATTATCTTCCGCTTTATTCTCTACTAGGGTCAAGGGGGGGGCATTCCCCATCCAGTGGAGAACGTTTTGGACGCTGGGCAGATACACCCAGGACAGGGCACCAATCTATCACTGGGCACACTCTCACTCACACAGACAAGACAAGTGCAATATTGGATATTTCACCTAATAATTATGTCATGAGGTTTTGGGTGCCAATCTATTACTGGGCACTCACTCACTCACTCACACACTATATAGGGGCAATTTAGAGCTGCTAATTCACTTTAAATCCATGCTTTTAGACTCTGGGAGGAAACTGTAGAGAAAACCAATGCAAAAACAAGGAGATCATGGAAACTCCATTCAGATCAGGATTCCCCATGGTTCTCCAGGTTCCCCATGCCCAAACCTGGTAGAGAATGTTTCGGGCGCTGGACAGAAACACCCAGGACAGGGCGCCAATCTATCGCTGGGCACACACTCACTCACACAGACACACTCTATATGGGGCAATTTGGAGAATTCAGTTGACCTTGATCTATGTTTTTGGACTGTGGGAGGAAACCGGAGAACCTGGAGGAAACACACAGACACGGGGAGAACATGGACTGGGAACCCTTAGCACTGAGAGGCGAACGTGCTAACCACTAAGCCACCATGCCGCCTCTCAATAACCTCTTTTTCCTTTGAAATAAAAAGGGTCTCAGATCAGTTATGCTACGCTAAATGAGCACTTCATCTTAATCTATAAAATCACACGGCAATAATGAAACGAATATTCCTAATGATCGCTTTGAAGAAAGACGATTCGTCCGTAGGGAGAAGTGCATTAGAGGGTGTTCCAGACCTTTAGCACTTCTTTAATGCCTTTAGACCGAATTGGATTTGGTTTTGCACCAACACCCCAACGATTAAAAAAGGCACATTTTGGAAATTGTACTGACGACCCCCAGACGCTGAACAATTACATTATACTAATGGGTCCCAAGAGAGAAGAGCGCTGCCACCTCAGTCACACTACATTTAGCCAAGTATTATCCCAACGGCAGCAAAGAAAGGAAGAATTCTCCCACTGAGCCTGACTGTGGGGCAGCACGGTGGCTTAGTGGTTAGCATGTTCTCCTCTCAGTGCTAGGGATTCCCGGTTGGAATCCCAATCTGGGTGGACTTTCCATGTTCTCCTCGTGTCCGCGTGGGTTTCCTCCGGGTTCTCTGGTTTCCTCCTACAGTCCAAAAACATGGATCAAGGTCAATTGAGTTCTTCAAATTGCCCCATATAGAGTGTGTCTGTGTGAGTGAGTGTGTGCCCAGTGATAGATTGGCGCCATGTCCTGGGTGTATCTGCCCAGCACCCGAAACGTTCTCCCCTGGATGCATGGGGAACCCCCCTGACCCTAGTGGAGTCTAACTGTGTCCTTGCATTAATTGTATCTTGCAATGTTTTGTGTAGGTTTCAGTGGCGGGTGGGGTGTGCATTTCACACCTGGGCTTTCCGTAATGCGCCGTTGGAATCGATCCACCGGTCAATAATTATTTTATGGCTATAAAAACATCTCATTATGCAGAAAGGCAGGATAAGCCATTGTAGTGCAGATCATAACTCATGTAGCCACAAACAAAATATCACCAACAATAACTTATTTAGGAAAATAACACCTGAATAAATTATTTGTACACAAAATCAATCCTACTTATTATTTTTTTTAATTGTTTTATTAGTTTTATATAGACGTTCTTCTCCCACAGTCCAAAAACATGGATCATGAATGAATTCTCCAAATTGCCCCATATGGAGTGTGTTTTTGTGTGTGTGTGGGTCTGTATGCCCAGCAATAAACTGGCACCCTGGCTTTATCTGCCCTGGACCCAAAACGTTCTCCCCTGGATGGGCATGCCCCCCATGGCCATAGTAGAGGATAAAGCGGAAGATGGTAGATGGATATTTAACATCTCCCTGTGATTCAGATATTTTTTAGGCCCGCAGAGAAAGCCTTAAAGGTTCTGACACCCCGCCAATAAAATAGTGTAGAGCATGCAAAGTGATACTGAATATATTTGTATTTGGCCGTTTTTATTTTTTATGCGATGGTTTACAGAAAATTTAAATCCCTCTCCTTTATCCCACCTGAGCTTCGGAGGCTCTGTGTAAGTGTTGGAAATCGCGCCATCACAGTTTGACCCACTTTATTGTTTTTGTTGACATGGGTTGTTAGGGCTCTGTGGCAGTGGAGTTTATAAAATTTGACCCGCTAGCCTACAGGTTTGTGGGCAAGTGTGAAATAAAATGTCAGCAAACATTATTTGCTTCCTGAGAGCTGGTGACCACCAAACCTCCAGAGGCACATTCACCCAAACACCTCTCACACACACACACACACACACACACACACACACACACACACACACACACACACACACACATATATATATATATATATATATATATATATATATATATATATATATATATATATCCACATTGCATTCTGCATCAGTATATATTACTTATATAATATTTTTGGGCGGCACAGTGGCTTAGTGGTTGGCATGTTCTCCTCTCAGCACTAGGGATTCCCGGTTCGAATCCCCATCTGGGTGGAGTTTCCATGTTCTCCCCATGTCTGCGTGGGTTTCCTCTGGGTTCTCCGGTTTCCTCCCACAGTCCAAAAACATGGATCAAGTCAATTTAATTCTCCAAATTGCCCCATATAGAGTGTGTGTGTGTGAGTGAGTGTGTGCCCAGCGATGGATTGGCGCCCTGTCCTGGGTGTATCTGCCCAGCACCCGAGACGTTCTCCCCTGGATGGGCATGGCGAAACCCACTGCGACCCTACTGCGAGATAATGAATGAATGAATGAACATCATATTTTCAAGTCTACATTACTTTATGTAAATAATTCCGTTTTTGCACTTCTGCTTAGCTGCTAATTGCATTTCATTGCTGTCATAATTGTATTTTGCAAAATGACAATAAAGAATGAGTTTAATACTACGTAATCTGTAACAGTTATAAAAAGCAATTCATTCTTTGCGTATGGAATCAGTCAAAAGTTTGGACACACCTCCACTTATTCTCCATGTTCTCAGTTCCACTTTCTGTAAAGATGGACTTTGTAGTTCTACAATTTCAGACTGTAGTCCATCTGTTTGTACATACTGTGTACGTCCCCTTTACTCTGTTCTAATAGTCAGAACCTCAATAGTAGCACCACAGAGCAGGAATTATTTGGTTGGTGTATTATTCCTATCCCAGCAGTGTCACTGAGGTGTTTAAATGAAACTACAGCAGCACTGCTGCACTAAACACCCCCTCACTGCGTCAGTGTTACTGCAGAACTGACAAGGAGAAACCCAACACCAGAATGATACCTGTTCTGTGATGCTACCGACCAATAGAGAACTGAGAGAGAACCAAAAATCCATCTATATGGTAGGTGGAGGAAATTGACCCAATTGATACAATTGGTGCATCACTGCAGGTCTGTTACTGTATGAGGGCCAGGGCCGTTTCAATGCATAAAGGGGTCACCAGCCAAATTCTACTGTACTGTGATGGTCCTGAGAACCAACCAGGGATTAACAACAACAAAGAACACAGATGGACTACAGTCTGTAATTGTAAAACTACAAAGTCCGTCTATATGACAAGTGAAGGAAATAGACGATGGAGCCAGAAGGAGGCATGACCGCTACTGTATACTCCTAATTCAAAGGAAATCTAATTTATACTCTAAATAATTTATTGTCATTACGGTACTCATTCAAATGACAGGGTAACAGTCTGAATTTACATTAAATGGGGTGAGGAACACAAAGTGCACCGCTGCCACTACATCAATAAAGCTTTGGAGAACCTCCCAACGTTCTATTAAAACGAAGGTCTCGTAACAGCCTGTAATTTCAACCTGATTTCAATGACATGCTGCAGAGGGAAGGGACTTGCCTTCAAAACTCATTCATTTAATTCAATCATTAGTTATGCTCCATCAGCTAATTACACCAATTATCTGGATTAACCAGCTCTAAAGTGCTAGCCAGGATTAGACCCAAAGTGCCTCTAATAGCAACGTATTCCGCCGCTGGTTCTAATGAAAAAATAGTCGATGATTTCTCTGAACTTCGCGGCATTTATTTTATATGAGTGATCTAATTTTTTCTCAATTAGCCGGACATCCTCCATCATCTCATCTCATCTCATTATCTTCCACTTAATACTATACTAGGGACTATTGGGTCGCGGTGGGGGGTTGACCATGCCCATCCAGGGGAGAAGGTTTCGGCGCTGTGCAGATGCACCTAGGTCAAGATGCCAATCCATCACTGGGCACTCACTCTCTCACACAATCCCAATCTATATGGGGCAATTTAGATGGGGCAAATAAGGTAAATTCATGTTTTTGACTATGGGAAGGAAACATGAAACCCAAAGCAATGAGGGTTAAGGGTAATTTGGGGCAATTTGGAGAATTCAGTTGACCTTGCTCCATGTTTTTTCGACTGTGGGAGAAAACCGGATAACCCGGAGGAAACCCACGTGGACACAGGGAGAACATGGAAACTGGGCACACACACACTCTATATGGGGCAATTTATAGCTTTCTAGGATTTTAATACAGTGGCCTTAGACTGTATATATTCTCTGGTACAAATATCCCGAGCCTGATATAGAATGTTCTCAGAAGAGTCCCCCAGTCGCACAAAACCATAAATAATTAGACAACTGGCTGATAAAATGTTTTGGCCTGCTGGCTTTCTCTGCTCTGGCTGCCAGCGCATGAAACCGTATCACACAATTATTCATGGCTAGCACTGTTTCAACTGCGCTCAAAGAAACGGGCCCGCCACGCAGCTGCAAACGTTACAGTACAGATGCATTACGGCTAAACGGAATGTTTACGCCAAGCAAACGTTTCTTAGATCCTTAAACAACTTTCTTTGGTTTGCAACATGCAAATGCGCGCGAGCATTAATGAAACCCTTGCAGCTCAGCGATGGGCAGTCCCCAAAGCGACAAGTTCAAATTAGCGCTGTGAATCTCACGTTCCACCCACACACCACTATTCGGGATCTTAAGCAGCATTGAGCTGGTTTTAATTATGAGGAGGGGGGGGCGTAAACAAACGGGAAGCGGTCTCCTGATAGCAGACGGTCCCCAGCAGGGCTGGAGATTAGAGATGGCGATTAGGCTCCTGCCTAGCATCTGTTTATTTCTGAAATCCACAGGCAGGACTGATAACCTGCTTGGTATGACAAGGTGGCGGGGGTAATTATCCCGTGCAGGGGGCGAGCTGTGCCAGGCTGGCCGCTCCACTGAACAATGCAAAATATCTTCAAGGATCTAATTATGGGGTAGCGAGTGGTGTCACCCCCCCCCTCTTGATCTACGGTACGGGATATGAGAGCTGAGAGCAAAGTACGAAATGTGCAAAAGCTTTTCCATTACTCTCAGATCTCTCTCTCTCTCGCTCCGCATTTATTTCTCTTGATGTGCCAACTTGCAATATGTCCGTATTTATAATATCCCCTACAATTTTGCCTTGTAGTTATAGAAGCAATCTTGTGAACTAGGCAAGGCGACCAACCCCATCCATCTATTAGCTTCTGCTTTATCCTCTACTGGGGGGGGGGGGGGGTTCGGGGGTTCCTCATGCCCATCCAGGGGAGAACGTTTCAGGCGCTGGGTAGGATGCAAATCTATTACTGGGGACACAACCAATCACAGAGACACACTCTATATGGGGCAATTTGGAGAATTCAATTGACCTCAATCCATGTTTTTGGACTGTGGGAGGAAACCGGAGAACCCGGAGGAAACCCTTGTGGACACGGGGAGAACATGCAAACTCCACCCAGATTGGGATTCAAACCTGGATGCCCAGTGCTGATGGGCTTATAAATTGCACGCTAACCTATATCCATCAGTCTATTATCTTCCACTTCATCCTGTACTAGGGACACGAGGAAGGGGGGGGGTTCCCCATGCCCATCCAGGGGAGAACGTTTCGGGCGCTGGGCAGATACACCCAGGACAGGACGCCAGTTTATCACTGGGCACACACTTATTTACACAAACACACTCTATATGGGGCAAATTGGAGAATTCAATTAACCTTGATCCATGTTTTTGGACTGTGGGAGGAAACCGGAGAACCTGGAGGAAACCCACGCGGACATGGGGAGAACATGGAAACTCCACCCAGATTGGGATTCCAACCGGGAATCCCTAGTGCTGAGAGGAGAACATGCCAACCACTAAGCCAGAGTGCTGCCTGCACCCAACCCCAATTGCTCCCAATTGGTTGGTTTGCTTGCCCTGTTACAGCCTCCTAATACTAATCAACTACTTTGGGGTTTTAGGACGAGGCAATTAAGAAACGGAGAAAACGAACAGCTGAGAGAACAGCAGGAAACCTACGTGAGCTCTTGTAGTCCTTCTTCTTGAGTTTGCGCCTCATCATGGTGCCCCGGGGGCTTGTGGGATACATGTTGCGAGGCAGTGTGCTCATGTTCAGAGAACTCAGACTGTAGGCACTCATGGAGGTGGGTGAAAAGGACGAACCCAGAGCTGACGAGGACAAAGACAGAGAGAAAGTGTTAAACTCTGCTGAATGTTATCCTCAAAGATCGATTTTAATTAAAGAGAATTCTCAGTGCACTGCGTTCAAAACGTTTCAAAAGGTTTTCAGAGTGCAGAGCAGAGCAGAGCAGAACCAGGAGGAAACGGCAGTGTCTCAGTCCCATCTGCTGCACTGCTGACGTTTAGATGATTCTGAATGCGGATTGAGCTTGAAATGAAAGTGTAACTCATTATAAGACTTAACATGGATAATACTAATCACACCCACACACACACACACACACACACACACACACACACACACACACACACACACACACCACATAATCCAGAGCTGATATGATAAATACATAATAATAATGTTAACATTTAATATGTGATATATATATATATATATATTAGTGTGTGAGCACATGCACACATGCACACATGCACGCACACACACACACACACACACACACACACGCGCAAACACCACTTAATCAAGAGCTGATATGATAAATACATGTAAATAATGTTCACATTTCATGTCATTATATATGGATTAGAGTATGTGAGCAAATGCACACACACACACACACACATGCATGCATGCATGCACGCACACACACAGTACACAAACACCACATAAATCAAAGCTAATATGATAAATACATAATAATAATATTCACATTTCATATGTGATTATATATAGATTACAATGTGTGAGCACACACACACACACACACACACACACACACACACACACACACACACACACACACACACACAGAGTAGGGTTTAAACAGCTGCTTTTTTTTGGCACATGCAGCTCGACCGCAGCGCTCTGTTCTATCCCGTCACTAAGCTCTACAAAGCTGGCAGCGTTTTAAAAGCTAGCTAATGAGGCTCACAATTCCTCCTGCGTTTTGCAAGTGTTTTATTCGAAGGGTGCTGTTACCTTCATCCCTGAGGTTAATAAATGACCCATTTCAAGCAGTCTGTAAATCTGCATTTGGCAGTGGAGGGTTTCAGGGTGGTGTAATATGCGGGGAATCTTAGATAAAGCAACCTAGATAAAGATTTAAGATTATTTAGTTTCATAAAGCAGGGAGTTCCGGTGGGGCGGCACGGTGGCTTAGTGGCATGTTCTCCTCTCAGCGCTAAGGATTCCCGGTTGGCATCCCAATCTGGGTGGAGTTTCCATGTTCTCCCCATGTCGGCGTGGGTTTCCTCCGGGTTCTCCGGTTTCCTCCCACAGTCCAAAAACATGGATCAAGTCAATTGAGTTTTCCAAATTGCCCCCATATACAGTGTGTGTGTGTGTGAGTGAGTGTGTGCCCAGGAATAGATTGGCACCCTGTCCTGGGTGTATCTGCCCAGCGCCCGAAACGTTCTCCCCTGGATGGGCATGGGGAGCAGCCCCCCCCCCAATGTGACAGGAGATTATCTGAAGTAATATCTTGTACTTGTGGGTTTTAAGAAATCTTGTGAGGACCAAGGGGGCTTGTCCAGTGGTTAGCATGTTCTCCTTTCAGCACTAGGGATTCCCGGTTTCGAATCCCAATCTGGGTGGAGTTTCCATGTTCTCCCCGTGTCCGCGTTGGGTTTCCTCCGGGTTCTCCGGTTTCCTCCCACAGTCCAAAAACATGGATCAAGTCAATTAATTTCTCTAATTTGCCCCATATAGAGTGTGAGTGAGTGTGTCCAGTGATGGATTGGCGGCCTGTCCTGGGTGTATCTGCCCAGCGCCTGAAACATTTCCCCCTGGATGGGCATGGGGAACCCCCCCATGACCCTAATAAAGGATAAAGCGGAAGATAATGGATGGATGGATGGAATTTACGTCTTTCTGTAAAAAATTAGAAATGCACGTCAGTTGGTTGTGGTGCAGGAAGATTGGAAGTCCTCTGTTTGCCTCCCTCTACATTCCAGCAGGTACGATCTCAGCATCTGCAGTTTAACCTGCAAAGCCTCTGAGCTTTTTCTCAGCTTTCAGATGACATTGAGCTTTCGAAAGCACTTAGAGAGTCTACGTTCCGCCCTTGAAACGAAGGCAGAGCTTCACGAGCAATCTACACAGCCATTACATCCGGAATTTCCGATGATGAGCCTAAGGGAGGCACAAGGCCCCGGGTTCCGGATTGAGGCAGCCCAAATGAGTGGAACACTCTGAGTATCCGGACGGACTAAATGCCTCGTTTAAAACTAGATCATCTTAATCGAATTCTTCATTCCATCTTATTAAACCGCAGACATAGGAAATAAATTATCATTCACTACATTTCCCAGAACCCCCGAACTGCAATAATAATATGCCTTAAATCTGACAAACCCAGCCTGACATCACGGTCCTGCACTGTCAGGGTTCTTTCAGGGTTCTGAGAGGGATGAACTGCCATGTACAATGCCGGTAAATAGTTAGCATGTTCTCCCGAACTGTATAACTCTACTATACAGCGTGTGTCATGGTTTGCTTTGGCTGGAATAACAGAAATCAGAACAGAGAGAACACAAGGGACTAAGTGAGTGAAGGAGAAACAATACGAGTGAGAGTGTGAGAAAACAAAATAGAGAGAGAGAGAGAGAGAGACAGGACATTCGGCAGCCTCAGAACATTTCATGAACAATGAAAGCCAGGAGTTTAGTTCCGCTCTAGTTTCTCTTCAGCAAAGAAAAAACACTCGAAGACTCAACCTCGAAAAGACACAATCGGACAAATCAATAGACATTAACTCAGACCACAGACACAACGTAGACTAATACATACTGAAATAACGCTGGCAAAAGCACTTAAGGACGTAGTTTAGAACATTTAACTTGGCCAATTATAAGCAATAAAGTACAGAACGTGTGAATTATTGTGAATACGTCACGGGAAAGAGGAGCCGACACGTAGCGCAGTGCAGCGTCCTTGGGTTCTTAAAAAGGCACTATATGAATGAAACTTATTATTATTATTATTTATTCACAGGGCGGCACGGTGGCTTAGTGGTTGGCATGTTCTCCTCTCAGCACTAGGGATTCCCAGTTGGAATCCCAATCTGGTGGAGTTTCCATGTTCTCCCCGTGTCCATGTGGGTTTCCTCCGGGTTCTTCAGTTTGCTCCCACAGACCAAAAACATGGATCAAGTCAATTGAATTCTCCAAATTGCCCCATATACAGTGTGTTTGTGTGAGTGAGTGAGTGTGTGTCCAGTGATGGATTGGCGCCCTGCCCTGGGTGTATCTGCCCAGCGCCCGAAACGTTCTCTTCTGGATCCTAGAAGAGGATAAAGCAGAAGATAATGGATGAATGGATGTTTTATACAGGGACGGCATGGTGGCTTAGTGGTTGGCATGTTCTCCTCTCAGCGCTTGAATTGTGGTTTTTAAGAAATCTTGTGAGGACCAAGGGGGCTTGTCCAGTGGTTGGCACATTCGCCTCTCAGTGCTAGGGATTCCCGGTTGGAATCCCAATCTGGGTGAAGTTTCCATGTTCTCCCCGTGTCCATGTGGGTTTCCTCCAGGTTCTCCGGTTTCCTCCCACAGTCCAAAAACATGGATCAAGGTCAATTGAATTCTCCAAATTGCCCCATATAGAGTGTGTTTGTGTGTGTGAGTGCCCAGTGATAAATTGGCACCCTGTCCTGGGTGTATCTGCCCAGCGCCCGAAACGTTCTCCCCTGGATAAGCATGTGAAACCCCCCCCCCCCAACCAAGTAGAGGATAAAGCGGAAGATAATGGATGTATCAATGAATATTTATTCACAATAATGCACGCCCTCCTGTAACGTATTACTTTAATAAACATCCGAAGCAGATGTTGGATGGCTTCCATTATGAGAATCTCAAAAATACCAGAACCAAATGTCACGTAAGGACATTTCTTTCTATATTATCGCTACTGGTTAGCAATTATTGGTTATTGCTACCTCTCAAGTACATTCTCACAATGCAACCACGTAGAAATATAATTATTGATCACTGCTGGTGCTTTTTAGAATCTGGTTCATAGGAACTTCCCACGCTGCACTTAACAGACAGCAATACAGGGTTGAGAAGAGAAAGGTCTAGCATTGTGCAATGCTAATGACAGAGTCTACAAAGCAAAAGGATTTCAGGTGAAGACGGCGAGACAGACGCGGTGAGGATGAGGAGGCACACAGATGAAGGTGGAGGAGGAAGGGAAGGGTCATTACAGGGGTTGTTTGGAGAGGATTTCTGCTTGGCTTGGCTGCGGGACTGGTCGGGGTGGTAGGTGTTATAGTGCTGGTAGGGAAGGAAGTTGCTGTTGTTGTTTGTGCCAGACTCCCAGGGCAACGGCCGGTTGCTCCTCTGCACCTTGACTGAGCACACGGAGAGGAAAGAGAGACGGAATGAGCCACGTTACAGTACACACACACACACACACACACACACACACACACACACACACACACACACACACACACACATATACATTTTAACACACTGACACGACAAGAATAATAATCTCATACATTCATTATCTTCTGCTTTATCCTCTATTAGGGTCGTGGGGGGGGGGGGGGGGGTTCTTCATGCCCATCCAGGGCAGAACGTTTCGGGTGCTGGGCAAAAACACCCAGGACAGGGCGCCAATCTATCACTGGGCACACACTCACACAAACGCATTCTATATGGGGCAATTTGGAGAATTCCATTGCCCTTGATCCATGTTTTTGGACTGTGGGAGGAAACCGGAGAACCCAGAGGAAACCCATGCGGACACGGAGAGAACATGGAAACTCCACCCAGATTGGGATTCGATCCGGGAATCCCTAGTGCTGAGAGGAGAACATGCCAACCACTAAGCCACCATGTCATATAATTAAGTAAAATGAATATTTGGAATAGTAATAATTGGGGCAGCATGGTGGCTTAGTGGTTGGCATGTTCTCCTCTCAGCGCTTAGGATTCCTGGTTCGAATCCCAATCTGGGTGTTCTCCCCGTGTCCGTGTGGCTTTCCTCCGGGTTCTCCGGTTTTCTCCCACAGTCCAAAAAACATGGCTCAAGGTCAATTGAATTCTTCAAATTGCCCCATATAGAGTGTGTGTGTGAGTGAGTGTGTGCCCAGTGATAGATTGGTGCCCTGTCCTGGGTATATCTGCCCAGCGCCCGAAATGTTCTCCCCTAAATGGGCATGAGGAACCCCCCCACGACCCTAATAGATTGATGGATGGAATTCCACTTGTTTTTATGTATACAATATCACCTTTTAATTGTAGAGCCTTTAATATTACTCTTATTCGATGCCCAAATATGGCAACACAGTGAGATGGTGAAACTGGCTTTGAGTCTTGGTGCAATCTTAAACGCAGGGCTCTCTGTGCCTTTTTCTGCCGATGACTGCAGACGTAGACCTACAGACACCTGCATCGATCCACCTCTTGTACCAACATACAAGAGGTTCATTTTAGTAGCGCAGCAGAACTGAGAACCCAGGAACACAGAGTGTGGAGAGGAAATGCTGGAGGGCCGAGAGACATATAGAGATTGAGAGAGCACCTGCTGAGCGTTGGCTTCCACTTTCACGAGAGCCATTATATCTGTTAATGTGTGTGTGTGTGTGTGTGTGTGTGTGTGTGTGTGTTTTAAAGTGCACGTCTGGGCCCATTACATGGAGGTGGTGGATGTTATTGTGAAGAAACGCACTCAGGCTATTCAAGCTTCAGCACAGCCAGCAGAACACACACTCTGTATATCACAGTTACAAAACAACGATCATGAAACATTAGATTTGCGTCTTGCTGAGTAAATATATCCGTTGCGCTCGTGTTCCATGTACAACACAAACACAGACGGCCGGGGTCCCTGTCAGGTTCACCTCGCTTAGGCTTCCAGCGTTTGCATTCTAGAGATCAACATGAAAATAAAAATATTAAAAAACACAGTCGTAATACTGTGATGCGTGGCACGGTGGCGTAGCGGTTAGCAGGTTCGCCTCTCAGGTTCAGAGTTTGCATGTTCTCCCTGTGTCTGTGGGGTTTGTCCGGTTTCCTCCCATAGTGACCGTGGATTCAAGGTTTTTAAGGATGTAATGAACTGTTCTAGGGCGACATGGTGGCTTAGTGGTTAACACGTTCTCCTCTCAGTGCTAGGGAATCCCGCTTCGAATCCCAATCTGAGTGGAGTTTCCATGCTCTCCATGTCCGTGTGGGTTTCCTCCGGGTTCTCCGGTTTCCTCCCACAGTCCAAAAACATGGATCAAGGTCAATTGAATGCTCCAAATTGCCCCATATAGAGTGTGTCTGTGTGAGTGAGTGTGTGCCCAGTGATAGATTGGCGTCTTGTCCTGGGTGTCTCTGATCAGCGCCCGAAATGTTCTCCCCTGGATGGGCATGGGGAACCCCCCCCCACGACCCTAGTAGAGGATAAAGCGGAAGATGATAATGGATGGATGGATGAACTGTTCTAAATTGCCTCAAAGTGGGTGAGAAAGAGTGTGTGCCCCAGTCATGGGGCACACAAGGTGTATCAAGGTGTATCTAGGTAAGGCTGAAAAATGGGTTGAGGGGGGGCAAGGGGGTAAGGCTGGGGGTGGTAATCCATCCATCCATTATCTTCCACTTAATCCTCTACTAGAGTCATGGAGGGGGGTCCCATTCCCATCCAGGGGAGAACGTCTCGGGTGCTGGGCAGATACACCCAGGACAGGACGCCAATCTATCACTGGCACAAACTCACTCACACAAACACACTCTATATGGGGCAATTTGGAGAACTCATTCGACCTTGAGGCCCAGTGCCCCAAACATTCTCCCCTGAGTGGACATGGGACCCCCCCAAACTAGGACCCTTGCAGAAGATTAAAGGGTAAGATAAAGATGGGATTTCTCAGTGTTTCTGCACATCTGGATGAATCAGCTTACCTCCACCTTGTTTTTTCTATTAGATAATAAATCATGACTCTTTTATTTACCGTGTTCTGGTCCTTTGAGCGCCAGTCTGGTTTGGTGATGTGGTAGGATCTCCATCTTGACATGCTCACAGGCGCTGGCTAACAGCTGGGTGGCTTCAGCCAGTGTGCAGTACTCCATGCTCGTTCCATCCACTGACAGGATGTGGTCACCAGCATGCAGAGCACCACACCTGCAGAAACAAACCAACATGTCCTGTAGATGACCTCTGCAGTGGATCATTAATAAAGTCGCTGAAGATTCAAGATTTATATCGCATGTGGTGCATGAGACCGAAATGACGGCTCACGGATCCCATTTATCCTGTTCTAATAAAGTTAAAACTTTAATTTTAAAAGAAAATAAGCGATAAGAGATATAAATATGAAATTGATATGTAAAGTATAATATACAATATACAACTGTAAGATGGGGATTCGACCCGGGAATCTCTAGTGCTGAGAGGCAAACGTGCTAACCACTAAGCCACACACACACACACACATATATATATATATATATATATATATATATATATATATATATATATATATATATATATTATACAAATACCTGTTGTAAAAAAAAAAAAAAAAAAAAAAAAAAAAGGGGGGGGGGGGGCGTGAGCCGTGGCAGCGAATAACATTCAGGTTTGATGAATTTACAGTATAGTTGGTTTTCTTCATAGCTTCTGACTTGTGGTGTTCTCATTTGTAAGTCGCTTTGGATAAAAGCGTCTGCTAAATGACTAAATGTAAATGTAAATGTACATCTCCATGCCCATCCATGGGAGAACACTTTGGGCGGATACACCCATGACAGGGCGCCAATCTATCACGCGACACACACTCACTCACATAGACACACTCTATATGGGGCAATTTGGAGAATGTAATTGACCTTGATCCATGTGCTTACCACTAAGCCACTATGCTGCTACAACTATAAATATTATACACATATATATATAATGTAAAGGTGCAAATGCATCCGTTGGCGGTTATAAATAGTAGAACTATAAAAGTATTTTCTCGTTAATACAAGCAGCACGATGAGGAACGCTGAAAAAATGGAACCCGGAGCATAAAACCGAGATATCTACAAAGTATTAACCGAAAAACGCTCCTCTTGGGAACAAACCCCTGAATCATCCGCAGCACTTCAAACTTGCCTGATGGTGGAGCTTCGACTCACTCAGCAATCTGCCACGTTCATTAATCTTACTTGTTTTTGCTTCAGCCTCTGCGGCGGATGAGTTATTGGATTTCTTTAATTAGTCGCTTACAGTGTTCTACATTTCAATCCGTCCAAAAATGGCACAGTGGGACATGGAAGCATCCCTCGTAACAAGAGTAAATAAAAAGCAGGCAGGCTAATGATGCTGGCGGAGTGAGGGGTGTAGGTTTACCTGTCGGCGATGCTGGCCGGCTTCACCTTGTCTATGATGATGACCTGTTTGTTGCAGTACATGGAGGTGGACAGCGCAACGCCGAGGCTGGAGCCCAGAGGCTTGGCCACTTCCACCAAAAGAGGACCGGCTGCACTGGCTATGGAGTCTGTGAGAAGGAATTAACATCATAAGCTTTGACATCTCTAATGCACGGCAAGAACGATGGTAATAATATCTATGAATCCAATATTCAGAATGCATTTTAAGTGCTTTCATTAAGCTTTATAGTGCATTATAACAATTTGTGTTATTAAGCATAACAATATACATTAACAGAGTCTTATTAAAAATGTTATAATGCATTTTAAGTGAATTCATTAAGCTTTATATGAGTTCAGTGAGAAAGTTGATGTTATAACGCATTATAAGAACTTGTGTTATGAAGTGTAACAATGTACATTAACAGCGGCTTATGAAAAATGTTATGTATTCAAGTGCATTCATTACGCTTTATAAAGTTAATGAGTTCAGTGAGAAAGTTTATGTTATAATGCATTATAACAATTTGTGTTATTAAGCATAATGATGCATATTAACAGAGGCTTATTAAAAGTCTTATAATGCATTTTAAGTGCTTTCATTGAGCTTTATAAAGTTAATGAGTTCAGTGAGAAAGTTGATGTTATAACGCATTATAACTATTTGTGTTATTAAGCTTAATGGCAACCCGTTATGACTGATTATAAACAACGCATTAACAGAGGCTTATGAAAAATGTTATAATGCATATAATGTCTTCATAATGCCTTATAACATTTTTCATAAGCCTCTGTAGAAGTGCATCATTGTTTATAATCAGTCATTATGCATTATGTTGGAGTGGGTTAGAAAGCCTTATGTCATATTGTTATAACACTTTATGAGTGTGGTTATAAACATCTATGGACATCAACAGGGGCTTAAGTGGTATAAAGTGCCACTTTAATACTTAAGAGAGCTCTATTAATGCGTTTATAAGGCGTTATTAATGCAGGATTCATAGATTGGCGCCCTGTCCGAGGTTTATCTGCCTAATGCCATATACATGGATGGACATGAACACCCCCCCCCCCCCACCAAGACACTTGTACAAGATTCATGTCCATCCATGTCCATGGCATTAGGCATGTCCATCCATATCCAAGCCTAATGCCATATACATGGATGGACATGAAAACCCCCTTTCAAGACACTTATACAAGATTCATGTCCATGGCATTAGGCATGTCCATCCATGTCCATGCCTAATGCCATGGACATGAATGGACATGAAATCCCCACCAAGACCCTTGTATAGGAGTAAGTGGTCAAGATATTAGGATTAAATAAAGTGAAAGGATCTGTATAAATTTCTTGCCATAAAGCTTTAAAGCAGATTAAGAAAAAACGTCAAAAGTTTACGGACAATGAACGTTTATTCTTACTTTTCAACCGCTGAGCAAATTCAACGCAAACATGATGCATCAAAGCAGAATGTCCTAATCCTACAAAGCATTTAGTTTCAACTTCTGATGCAAGCCATCCAACTTGTAAAGAGCTGATAGGCTTAATGTATTTAGTGGTAAGGATTAAAGCAGAACACACACACACACACACCACACACATACAAACACATATCCACACAGCGAGCCACAGAGCTAGCACATAAAATATCCCCTGAACAATAGAAGCTTTTATCATTACCAGAACACGTTCTCGAATCTTTCTGAGAGCATCTTAATGCGCGACAGATGCTGAAGTGGGATTATGTGCCAACAAATAACGAGCTCATGTCTCTGTATCCTGTCTGCATTCTGCACGCTGCGGATCGGCCATTAGAGAAAGTACCAGATACGATCACAAGGTCAGCGCAGAATGATCAGAGCAATGTGAGACCTGACACGTCTTATTTATGCCTGATTTTATTCTCCATGTTCTCAGTTCTGCTTACTGTAAAGATGGACTTTGTAAATCTACAATTCCAGACTGTAGTCGATCTGGTTGTGTTCTACAGTACATACTGTGTACGTCCCCTTTACTCTGGTCTAATCTAATGGTCAGAACCCCAATAGTAGCACCACAGAGCAGGTATGATGTGGTGGGAACATTATTCCTATCCCAGCAGTGTCATTGAGGTGGAGAAATGAAACTACTGCTGCTGCATTAAAACTAGCGTCGCTGGGTGGGGAGGGGGGGGGGGGTTCCTCTTGACCATCCAGGGGAGAACGTTTCGGGCACTGTCCAGATACACCCAGGACAGGGCACACACACTCACTCACACAGAAACACTCTATATGGGGCAATTTGGAGAATTCAACTGACCTTGATCCATGTTTTTGGACTGTGGAAGGAAACTGGAGAACCCAGAGGAAACCCACGCAGACATGGGGAGAACATTGAAACTCGAACCTGAATCCCTAGTGCTGAGAGGAGAGCATGCTAACCACTAAACCACCGTAATAAAACCTAAATAAAGAACTGAACAGTGAACGGAACCCATCCATCCATTATCTTCCACTTTTTCCTCTATTAGGATCGCGGGGGGGTTACTAATCAGGACGCTAATCTATCACTGGACACACACTCACTCACACAGACACACTCTATATGGGGCAATTTGGAGAGTTCAATTGACTTGATCCATGTTTTTGGACTGTGGGAGGAAACCGGAGAACCCGGAGGAAACCACGCAGACACGGGGAGAAGATGGAAACTCCACCCAGATTGGGATTCGAACCGGGAATCCCTAGTGCTGAGAACACTACCAGGAGAACATGCCAACCACTAAGCCCCCGTAATTAAACCTAAATAAAGAACTGAACAGTGAACGGAACCCATCAGAATAAATGAGATATTAATTACACTTTGGTTTGTCAAATCGCTCAAATCCCGTTTGGTATACAGATAGTGAGCTGACAGGTGTTCCACTGCCGGGTTCTAGACGGCTTAATTCCTCATCAAGAGCGCTTTATTGCTGAATAAAAAAGCCAGACAATGCCTCGGCTAATCAGGTTTTTTCAAAGCGAACAGATTCGAGGAACGACACAAAGGATTTCACTTCCGAGCAAATATGCCGTCATTAAATCCTAATGAAGCGATTAGAAAGACATGAGGGAGAGGAATCAATATCAGCCTCGTATCACAGAGCATGACATCATCAACGAACAGTTCCGCACACGCCGACCCCACACTCAGATAACAACCAACACCAGAGTTTAATATCCACGTCCATGCTGTAACTGTATACCGGTATTTGTTCTACACTATAAGGAAGGGAGGGTGGCATGGTGGTGCAGTGGTTATCACTGTGGATCAAGGTTCAAGCCTTGTGTCTGCGTGATCGGATGCTCTAAATTGCCCCAATTAGAGTGTGAGTGAGTGAGTGAGTGCCCAGTGATAGATTGGCGCCCTGTCCTGGGTGTATCTGCCCAGTGCCCTAAACGTTCTCCCCTGGATGGGCATGGGGAACCCTACATAATAATATGATGACCGTGATGTGACCAGCATCCAGGAATCCACCGGGTTCGAGTTTCCATGTTCTCCCAGTGTCCATGTGCGTTGCCTCCAGGTTCTCCATTACCTTCTGCTTTATCCTCTATTAGGGTCGCTGGGGGGTTCCCCATGCACATCCAGGAGATAAAGTTTCAGGCGCTGGGCAGATACACCCAGGACAGGACACCAATCTATACACACATGCATACACTCACTCACACATGTTTTTGGACTGTGGGAGGAAACCGGACAACCCGGAGGAAACCCACGCAGACACGGGGAGAACATGGAAACTCCACCCAGATTGGGATTCAAACCCAATCCCTTAAGCTGAAAGGATAACCTGCTAACCACTAAGCCCCCATGCCGAAATAGACAGAAACTTTATTACATTCAATTCATATTTTAAACATGTCACCTTGTTTAAAATATTATTATTATTATTTAATTAATTAATTAATAGGGCGGCACGGAGGCTTAGTGGTTAACACGTTCGCCTCTCAGCTCTAGGGATTCCCCGTGTTCTTCCTGTGTCTGCGTGGGTTTCCTCCGGGTTCTCCGGTTTCCTCCCACAGTCCAAAAACATGGATCAAGTTAATTGAGTTCTCAAAATTGCCCCATATAAAGTGTGTCTGTGTGAGTGAGTGTGTGCCCAGCGATGGATTGGCGCCCTGTCCGTGGTGTATCTGCCCAGCGCTCGAGACGTGGATAAAGTGGAAGATAATGAATGAATGAAATGAATTACTATCTTCTTTTCTCCCTCAGCGCATCCTGACTCACCCATTATGGACACATCGTACTCAATGAGCAGTGTCGCCTCCTGGCCGCACTGCTTGAGGATGCTCATGGCCTCGGCGTGGGATGTTCCGTGTAGGCGGATGCCATCGATGCTCAGTAGTCGGTCTCCTGGTTTGATCGTGCCTTCCCTGAAAGAGGAGAACAATAGAGTTGATGAATTATTAAGACAGGAAGCAATGCGATGGCGCTGAACAGCTTTTAAAGCGCTCATCGATACAGCAGGAATTCATGGCTGCTTGAGCTTAAATGAACACACTCCAGTAGGGCTTTCATTAGTGAGCGAAGTTAACAAGGCACAAAAGATCTTGATTGCCGTTATTCGCAAAAACACTTGTTCCACTGCTGCCCTTAAACAGCAGAGAGTCGCCGGAGATTAATGACTCCTGAACTGCATCAGGTACCATTAGAACCCACCCTGCTGCCCATAGCATCTCGTTTGCTTAGTGTAGAGTATGTTAATCTCAGCGATACACAAGTACAGATTATTTATAATTCAGGACCATGACACTAATCAATGCAAGAACGTAATTAATAGTGCTTACTGTTGAACCTGTGATTCAACTGGATTATATTTCATCTATAGAATATAATTCCAGGCAGCACGGTGGCTTAGTGGTTGGCATGTTCTCCTCTCAGTGCTAGGGATTTTTGGTTCGAATCCCCATCTGGGTGGAGTTTCCATGTTCTCCCTATGTCTGTGTGGGTTTCCTCCGGGTTCTCCAGTTTGCTCCCACAGTCCAAAAACATGGATCAAGTCAATTGAGTTCTCCAAATTCCCCCATGTAGAGTGTGTTTGTGTGCGTGTCTGTGTGAGTGAGTGTGTGCCCAGCGATAGATTGGCACCCTGTCCTGTGTGTATCTGCCCAGCGCCCGAAACATTCTCCCCTGGATGGGCATGGAGAACCCCACCATGACCCTAATAGAGGATAAAGCAGAAGACAATGAATGAATGAATAAAAGAATATAATTCCATTCATCCATCCAATATGTTCCGCATTATCCTATAATAGGGTGTTCCCCATGCCCATCCAGGGGCAGGGGCGCTGGGCAGATACACCCAGAACAGGATGCCAATCTATCGCTGGGCACACACTCACTCACTTAATCAAACACACACTCTATATGGGGCAATTTGGAGAACTCAATTGACTTGTTTTTGGACTGTGGGAGAAAACTGGAAAACCCGGAGGAAACCCACGCAGACACGGGGAGAACATGGAAGCTCCACCCAGATGGGGATTCGAACCGGAAATCCCTAGCGCTGAGAGGAGAACATGCTAACCACTAAGCCACTGTGCCGCCTAGAATATAATTAATTATTATAATTGTTTTGGGGGCGTGTGGTGTGGTGGTTAACACGTCCACTTCTCAGTGCTGGAATCCAGGTTCGAGTCCCAGGTTTGAATCTAAATCTTTCTGAGTTTCTATTTTATGTAATTGGTGTAGAGTATTTTAATCTCAATGATACACAGGTACAGATTATTTATAACTTTTTTAATTATAACTTAATTAATAGTGTTTACTGTTGAGCCTGTGATTCAATTGGATTGTATTTCATCTATAAAATAATAATTCTAATTGTTTTTCGGGGGCGGGGCGTGGTGTGGTGGTTAACATGACCACTTCTCAGTCCAGATTCGAGTCCCAGGTTCGAGTCTCAATCTGGGTGGAGTTTCCATCTCGTGTTACTGAGTTCAGAAAACTAGTTATTATTTTATCTTACAGCAGTTTAAGATGTCATGTTAACCTTCCTGAGAGTACCTTTCACTATTTTGTACAATCTATTAAAAATGCACCACTGCTATGTTTTCCAAATGAATAAAATACAAGAAAAGGAATTTATTCAGAGTTTGGAAACATGGATATTAGAGTAAACAGGCAGGACAAAGGTACAAATATCAGGGTCAGGAAAGAGCATTATTTAAAATAAAGAACAATTTTCTGAGGGCTTAAGCGTAAACCAGAGCAAGGTGCACGGGGTTTTTCAGGCTGTAATTCTAAATGTATTAAGATATTAGGTGGATGGATCTGTATTAAATTTTCTGAAAACAAAACCAATATTTCATTACGTGGAATAAAGCTTTAGTTGGGTAAAAATAAGAAACAAATGATTAAGAGAAAATTATACGGGGAATAAACAGCTTTTGATTCACAATTCCCTGATAACGGCTGAGAAGGAAGAACAAAGCAAATTCATCTTCATCTTCAGAATGCAGCAGACCCTTCTAATCCCGATTACTGCAGTTTATAAAATGGCTGGTCCTTAAATCTGATTGGCTGATTTGTAACTATGACCTTGTTTTTTTTTTTTTTTTTTTTTTTTTTTTTTTAAATTATTATTATTATTAAATTATTATGTGATTGTAACCATTAAATTATACCAATAAGATTCAAGTTTGGTAAAGTTCCGGTGCTTAAATCTGATTGGATGTTTTGCAGCTATGACCTCTTTCTTTTTTATTTATTAATTTATTTTTTTTTATTATTATTATAATCAATTCAAAATTATTATTATGTGTTTGTAACCATTTTATTATAGCAATAAGACAAAAGTTCGGCAAAGTTCCAGTCCTTAAATCTGATTGGATGTTTTGCAGCTATGACTGTTATTTATTTATATGTTGGGCTCATATGGGAAATATGTCACAGATGTGAACGTTCATTCGTCTGTCAGATTTCACTGAAACCACAATTTCCTTTCTAACGTTATTTTAAAACCTTTCCTTCACGGCGCGGATAATCCTACCTGTCAGCAGGGCCACCGGGTCTGATTGTTGTTATGGTAACAGGTCGAGATTTGTTCCTGTCTTCGTGGGCACCTCCTATGAGGAAACACACACATTAGCACAACGTTGCCACAAAGAAACAGACCGCGTTATGGGCTCCTGAGAACGAGGGCTTACTTTGGAATGCTTAGGAACTCCAACTATTTCTGGCATTTATCTATATAAGTTTCTAAATATTAGCTTCGTTTTAGCCCCGGACTCTTGAGCACTGGTCGCGGCAGAGCTCCAAAGTGATGAGATGAGAGTCCACCTTGAAGATGTTGAAGTTAATGACATGGTGCGAGTGGTGGCGAGGGATGAACAGCTTGATATTCCAGTCAGCTGCAGAAGGAAGCTCGGGGCAGTGGAAATAGTTCCTGAGTGATAATACACATTCTGTTTGATGTAGACATGAATCGAGAGAACTCGATATGATATGTGGAAATCAAAAGGAACACTTGGATCCACAGGGAAACCTCGGTAGCATTTGCTTACTTTGGACATCTTCGGTCAATGTTTTAGAACTGCAAAAGTTGACCCCGCTCCCAATCGGAGGGCCGAGCATTCGGCTTCAATGGTGGACAAATTCACTCCGACTGCACAAGTCCCAAAAGGAAGTGGAAGGAGATAAAACGTTATGTCGGTGTTTAAGCTGACAGACTACTACTGAGAAAGACACATGGTTCTATCCTGTACCTTCCAAAACAAACAGGGAACGATTTAACATGTTCTGCCCAGTATGGACGGGATAACGTCCAACAATCTGCTTTATTGTCTTGCCGGTTCCCTGGAGGTGTAGTCAGATCTTCATCCATGGCTTTCCCGAAGCACGGCAGCTACGACGAATACTGGATGGAACCTGGATAGTAATTGGACTGGCGGTCCTGCAGGACGCCCTCAATGGACTAACATAGTTTTCCAGTTGGTAGAGTTTTTCCAATTGTTAAATACGGTCACCTGATCTTAACACTATCTGTACATGGCTGTCCTACACTGTTGATGCTGCCCGGCCGCTCAAGGACGATGAGTCCCCCACTGAGTTTTGGTCCTCACAAGGTTTCTTCCTTAAAATAACAACATAACAGGGAGTTTTTTCTTGCCACTGTTGTGTCGGCTTGCTCTTTGGGGTTTCAAGGCGTTTCATTCTGTAAAGCTGCTTTGTGACAATGTGCTGCTGGAAAAAGCGCTATTTAAATAAATTACTTCAACTTGAACTTTTTGCTGGACAATAAATACAGGCTAATTCAGGACCCCGATGTTCTGAAATGTCCCGTCTGTTATTTGCAGATGATGTAGTCCTGTTGGCTTCATCAGACCGTGAGCTCCAGCTCTCACTGGATCAGTCTTCCAGAGTGTGAAGCTGTAGTGCCTCCAAATCTGAGACCATGGTACTCAGTTGGAAAACGTGGTGGAGTGGAAATCTCTCTCCAGGTTGGAGATGAGTTCCTGCCTCACGTGGAGTATTTATATGTCTCAGGAAAAGCTAGAAGAGGGGATGGGTTTGAGGCTGCTGCCCGCTACTTACACCTAAGTAAGCAGGAAATAATGGATGGATGGTGTACATTTTTGTAATACTTTGAAACAATAATTATTAATCCATGATAGTTTGAACAACTGTTGCATAGTTGCAGGGAACTGATGCTGATGGAATGTCCATTGCGGGATGAGCGGGACGAGTTGTCGGAATGTCCAGTCACAGGGTGAGCTTTGGAATTGTAGACTTCGGAGGCAGGTCCATCCATCCATTATTTTCCACTTTATCTCATGGGTTCCCCATGCCCATCCATGGGAGAAATTTTCAGGCACTGGGCAGATACACCCAGGACAGGACACCAATCTATCGCAGGGCACACACTCACTCACACACACACACTCTTTATGGAGAAATTTGGAAAATTTAATTGCCTTGATCCATGTTTTTGGACTGTGGGAGGAAACCGGAGAACCCGGAGGAAGCCCACACGGACACGGGGAGAACATGGAAACTCCACCCAGATGGGGATTCTAAACAGGAATCCCTAGTGCTGAGAGGAGAACATGCTAACCACTAATTAGGGGACAGCTAACATTTGGTAAATGTATTAGTGAGACTGGGGGCTCAGGAAGTCCCCACCATATATGGAAGGTTCATTCACACTCACCCACACAGATGAAGGACAGCGCACCTAAGGATTATATACCTTAGAATTATATATATTATATACTTCTGATCATTTACTGGAACATAATGGGTGGCTTCCTTGATATGTAACAGAATCGGTGGTTTAAAGCAAAGGAACAGGTCTAATTGCCCCCAATTTACAAAGACAAGTAATAAAACTACTCGCTACTTGATTTTGCCTTTGTGTTTATTTGTAACCCACTTACCTCGGATAACAAATCCAAATGTGTTGCCTTCCTTGTGTAGTGTCACTTCAACATTTTTAAACATAACACCGGAACCTTGAACAGCTAGAGAGAAACGAAAGGATAAAGAACATCAGCACCGAGGTCTGAAAACCCCATCGGAAGCTTTTTAATACCGAGTGTGAACCAATCGTTCAATATTAAAAGACGTACGATTTAAATACAGGTCGTCTTTGAAAACAAAAATACCTGCAAAAATCTGAGGCTTTACCTTCAAACTCTGAATAACGACACCGCAGACATCAAATCTGAACGAAACATCTCTAAACACTCTAACAAACTTGCTTTTGACTTAAAGAGATAAAGATAAGATGGGTAATAAGATAAATAATCCAGTTTTTAGGATCTTTTACTTATTTTGTTTTTTTTTTTCTTTTTCAAACAATTCTATTTATTTTTTCTTATTTTTATATAAACAAGATCATTTTACTTATTAATATACTTTTTTTTCTTGATTAGTGTTGATTTTTCTGATTTGTTGCAGTGTAAAATCTCCAAATTTATTTTCGATCTGATTTTAATTTGATTTTTTTTTTTTTGAGAATTCTTAATTTATTAATTTATTTTTAATTCTGTGAAATTTGTATTCTGTCCTATACTCCTGCTTTTTCATTTTTATTTATAATATAAGTTTTTATTCTTATACTATAAGTGACTTGTGTTTCTTAAAAGGCACGTATAAATAAAATTCTATTATTATTATTATTATTATTATTATTATTATTATTATTATTATTGAATTTATAACTTCACTTGTATGTGTCTATAACATTTTTTTTATTCACAAATTGTACAAATTACAATTTTTATAAAGTATGACTGAAAGTACTTGGTTTATGATTTACCAAGTACCAAGTACTATATTATATTTATATGCTTATATTTTTGAACATGTATATGTGCATATAACGACCTACAAACTTATAAGTGTATATCTCACTTATTTGTATATATGTATATTTCTATGCAAAATGTACATTCCTCTATATAACCTTAAATATAGATATGTAGTACTGCATACTTCATATAATGCACATAAAGTCACACATATGTATACAACATGTTTATATTTATGTATATACATTTATACACTTTTATACACAATGTTATTAACGTATTAATGTAAATAATGTATATATTGCACTTCTGGTTAGATGCTAACTACACTTCATTGGCCTTACTTGTACTCTGCACAATGCCAATAAAGTTAAATCTAATCTAGTCTAGTCTAATCTAATCTAATGTAATCTAAAATAATCTAATCCAATCTAATTTAATCTAATCTAATCGAACAGCCGCGAAACTGAATCAAGAAGTCTCAAGCTGAAGAACTTTTCTAATAAAGCCTTTTATCGAATGATACTCACAAACAGGTGGCAGCTCATACTCCACCTCCAGCACGACCCTTTCTCCCACATTCTTCAGCAGGCTGATTATCTCATCGTGCCGGAACTTAGTCAAATTGATGCCATTCACAGATTTGATGTAGTCGCCGACGTTAAGTTGATCACTCCTTCAACAGAAAACGGGAGAATAACGAGGGGCATTAAAACGGAGCGCAAAAAAGGACCGAGTACAAATTACAGATGAAGAGAGAGCTGAAAGGAGGAAAAGTGGTGATACACGGAGAACCAAAGCAATTGGACAGAGGAGAGAATGCAGCAGGTGGAGAATGGGAAATGAACAGGGAGGGGAAAAAAAGACGGAACAAAAGACAGATAAGAAGGCGACTGTGTCAGGTAGAACACTAAAGCCTTGATAACCGTTCGAGGACATGAATAGAATGCTTTGTACTGAGGAAACAGCCAATAAGAAGCTTCTCTCCCTCACACGCTCGCTCTCTCTCTTTATCTCTAGCTGTCTCTTCCTCACGCCTTCTTTCTTTATACACCCACGTACGAATAATCCACTCTAGTTTCCAGCAGACCGTTAAAACAATGTGCTATCAGTGAAGCAACGATGCTGACTTTAACCTGACTTTTAGACAGACAACAAAACCCAACCAGTCAATGCTAATGGTGAAGGATTTCCATAATGCAATATCTATACAGTATCTATATCATATTTCAAGTCAATTGAATTCTCCCAATTGCCCCATATAGAGTGTGTTTGTGTGTCTGTGTGAGTAAGTGTGTGCCCAGTCATAGATTGGAACCCTGTCCTGGGTGTATCTGCCCAGCGCCCGAAACGTTCTCCTTTGGATGGGCATGGGGAACCCCACCACGACCCTAGTAGAGGATAAGCGGAAGATAATGGATGGATGTGCATATAACAACCGATAATCTTCTACGTGTATATCTCTTATATATGTTTATTTCAATATATACATATATATATGTATATATATTTTTTTCCTATGCTATATGTACATTCCTATATATAACATTTAATATAGAAATATAATACGGCATACTTCATATGCATTACATATTTTATAATTTCACTTGTACTCACATCTGTATATAACATGTTCATATTTATGTATATATATATATATATATATATTTATACACTTTTATACACTGTTATTAATGCACTTTATGTAAATAATGTATATATTGCACTTCTGGTTAGATGCTAACTACATTTCATTGGCCTTACTTGTACTTTGCACAATATGCCAATAAAGTTGAATCTAATCTAATCTAATCTAATCTAATCTAATCTAATCTAATCTAATATAATATAATCTAATCTAATCTATCCATCAATCCATTATCTTCCGCTTTATCCTCTTTTAGGGTCGTGGTGGGGTTCCCCATGCCCATCCAGGGGAGAACGTTTCGGGCGCTGGGCAGATAGACATAGGACAGGGTGCCAATCCATCACTGTGCACACACTCACTCACGCAGACACACTCTATATGGGGCAATTTGGAGAACTTAATTGACCTTGATCCAAGTTTTTGGACTGTGGGAGGAAACCGGAGAACCCGGAGGAAACCCATGCGGACATGGGAAAAATATGGAAACTCCACCCAGATGGGGATTCGAACCGGGAATCCCTAGTGCTGAGAGGAGAACATGCTAAACACTAAACCACCGTGCCGCCTTAATCTGATCTAAATTAATCTAATCTAATCTGATCTAATCTAACCTGAAACTGAACCAATAAATCTCAAGCTGAAGAACTTTACTAATAAAGCCCAATGCAATAAATATATATATATATATATATATATATATATATATATGTGTGTGTGTTTTAACATGTATATGTGCGTATAACGACCTATAATCATATTAGTGTATATCTCACCTATTTGTATATATGTACATTTCTATGTATAACCTTTAATACAGATATAATATAATACTGTATACTTCATATTCATTACATGTCGTAATTTCACACATATGTATATAACATGTTCGTATTGTGTATATACAGTGGAGGAAATAGAAGGGGGTGTGTCCAAACTTTTGACTGCTACTGTGCAATGCACCATCAACAAAAGTAAGTGGTGAGGAGAAGAAACAGTGATGTAACACGTTATTTAGCATCGTTACTTAATTGCAGTTAAAGGTGACTGCTCGTTCAGGACGAATAAAGAGGCCTGAACTGTTTAGCACTGACGAGCATTGAGCAGGAGAAGAGAACGCAGCTCAGGGGAAATGTGGGATGCCGTCGTGTGTTTGTACGAACCAGCGGGGGTAATGTGATGTGTGTAGAACCAGAGAAGCGACCTGTGGCTCTACTTAGAACCCGAGACATCAGGGAAAGCAGGAAGCACTCCATGAATAAAGTGGACAGGCGTTCCAGTAACACAGAAAGTCCACACACAGGCATGCACTGGAACTCCCACCCTCCCCATGCTAATTTCAAACCCAATAACACCCCCTCCCAGCATCGGATCCATGTCCAAACAGCCAAGACATTGTAACAGAAGCTCTGAGATCCACGCTGGTGGTCCAGCCCATGCTCACCTGGCTGCAATTCCACCCTGACGGAGATTGGAGACCCGTGGCTTTCCGTCCTTGTCGATGCCTCCGGAGACCGTTAGACCAAGGGTGGTGCCCTCCTTCTTCATCAACTCCACCATGCTGGAACCTTTGAACTCATCTGTGGGGAAGACAGTGAACAAAGACATGATGAGCAGGAAAAAGAGGCCATGGAGTTCTTTCTCCCCATTTACAGTGGCTTCGTGGTTAGCATGTTCTCCTCTCAGTGCTGGGGATTCCCGGTTCGAATCCCAATCTAAGTGCAGTTTCCATGTTCTCCCCGTGTCTGCATGGGTTTCCACCGGGTTCTCCGGTTTCCTCCCACAGTCCAAAAACATGGATCAAGGTCAAGTGAATTCTCCAGATTGGCCCATATAGAGTGTGTCTGTGTGAGTGAATGTGTGCCCAGTGATAGATTGGCGCCCTGTCCTGGGTGTATCTGCCCGCCGCCCGAAACGTTCTCCCCTGGATGGGCATGGGAAAGCAACCCAAATAGAGGATAGAGCAGAAGATAATGGATGGATAATGAAAGAAGAAGAAACAAACAGAACAATTATCTGCGTAAGACCATAGGACAACCCTCTAGACGTGATTAAGACATCCATCCATCATCTTCCGCTTAATCCTTTACTAGCGTTGGGGGGGTTCCCCATGCCCATCCAGGGGAGAACGTTTTTGGGCGCTGAGCAGATACACCCAGAACAGGACGCCAATCTATCACTGGACACACACAGACACAATCACACAGACACACTCTATATGGGGCAATTGGGACAATTCAAATGACCTTGATCCATGTTTTTGGACTGTGGGAGGAAACCGGAGAACACGGAGGAAACCCACGGCGACACCCGGAGAACATGGAAACTCCACCCAGATTGGGATTCGAACCGGGAATCCCTAGCACTGAGAGGAGAACATGCTAACCACTAAGTCATTAAGACATGTGTTTGGGTTCTCTATCCTCTCTCTTGCTTCTCTTAGGAATTTGCTGGTCAGCAGACGACCCCCCCCCACCCACTACCCCACCCCCCCACCCCTTTCCACTCTCCTCTTTCCATTCCACATCATAAACGTCCTTTAACATGGGCAGTGGGGTCTCTCCAGCCTCCAACGTTTTCAATCTGCACATCGCAAAATGTCTATTTCATGGATTCCTTACAAACACACACGTCTCGTTTTTATGGATGGATTTATAGAGGGACAAAAAAAAGAAAGCCCTTTTCTTTTGTCTTTAAAACGCCGTTGCCATGAGGGGATTAAGTGGCCACAGATAATCTGCAGGCTGCGGATGGGGGGGCTGGGGGAATGTGTAAGAAATGGATGTGGTGGTGAATGATAATAGAACGGGCTGGGCTTCTTATAGAGTTTAAATAAAAGATGAACATGAGCAGCTCCAGGCAGCCGGGCTACACTATCTTCATGTTGAATGGTCTCTATGTGGAAGTCCTGCAGTTGTCCTGGTTTTCAGCCATATTTATATCGGGCGGCATGTGCTTAGCATGTTCTCCTTTCACACTAGGGATTCCCGGTTCGAATCCCAACCTGGGTGGAGTTTCCATGTTCTCGTCGTGTCCATGTGGGTTTCCTCCGTGTTCTCCGGTTTCCTCCCACAGTCCAAAAACATGGATCAAGGTCAATTGAGTTCTCCAAATTGCCCCATATATAGTGTGTTTGTGTAAGTGAGTGTGTGTCCAGTGATAGATTGGCGTCCTGTTCTGGGTGTATCTGTCCAGCGACCGAAACGTCACCCCTGGATGGGTATGGGGAACCCCCCCCCACCCCCACCCTAGTGGAGGATAAAGCGGAAGATAATGGATGGATGGATGGAACTATTTCTAACCTGATGATGATGATGCACACCGAGCGAGCACATACGAATGAACTTTTCAATTTCATTTAGTATAATGGGCTGTAACCCCGGGGTAATTACGGTTCCCCTCCATCGCCCAGTAGCTTTCAGTTAGCGACCAGTTGTTCCAGCTGACGCCACACAATCTCCCTCACATGTTCATATATCATGTGTCCAGTGCTACCGCGCTGACTCGGGAACATTATTGTGGTAGCATTGTGAGGGAAGGAGCACCAGCTCCGTCTGACCGGGTGCCTTCACAAGCCTCAGAGAGAGAGATCTGGCAACCACAGATCCAGACCCATCACCAACACAACAGACATTAATTGCACATTTAAAATACTATGTAAATAAAGCCAGCTCCTGAGATTGGGATCTCCGGTCTCCACCATGTGACGGTCATTTTTTTATAAGCCAGGTCGTTCAACGCCGTTTAAATCTCAGCACCGGCGCAGCATTCGGCTTGTAAACAGCAGCTGATGCTCAGCTCGGTCATAAAGTCATCCTGCAATTAACTTTTGATTTATCAGCAGAGCGGTCTGCAAGCGATTAATAATGAATCATGCTTTTTAAAAGGCCAATTTCAGTTTGCGGCATCGTTCATGTAATCATCTCGCCTCAATCAGGAAAGATCAACAAAACACGGCATGGACACCTACACAACAAACATCCACAGCAACATCCATCCATCCATTATCTTCCGCTTCCCGGGGAATGTCCATCCAGGTGAGAACGTTTCAGGTGCTGGGCAGATACACCCAGGACAGGGCGCCAATCTATTGCTGGACACACACTCACTTACACAAACACACTCTATATGGGGCAATTTGGAGAATTCAATTGACCTTGATCCATGTTTTTGGACTGTGGGAGGAAACGGGAGAACCTGGAGGAAACCCATGCGGACACCGATGCCAAGCTGGGGAGAACGTTTCAGATACACTGGGGTTACCAGTCTATCACTGGACACACACTACATACGACATAAAGGCAATTTAGGGCAGCCAATTCAGCTTGAATCTATGTTTTCGGACTGTGGGAGGAAACCGGAGAACCCAGAGAAACCCCGGCGCTGAGAGGCCGACGTGAGAACCACTATGCCATAATCTTTAATAATCAAAGTTGATATATATATATATATATATATATATATATATATATATATATATATATATATATATATATATTTTATATAGCTTATTGGTTGGCATGTTCTCCTCTCAGCACTAGGGATTCCCAGTTCGAATCCCAATCTGGGTGGAGTTCCATGTTCTCCCCGTGTCCACATGGGTTTCCTCCAGGTTCTCCGGTTTCCTCCCATAGTCCAAAATCATGGATCAAGGTCAATTGAATTCTCCAAATTGCCCCATATAGAGTGTGTCTGTGTGAGTGAGTGTGTGCCCAATGATCAATTGGCGTCCTGTCCTGGGTGTATCTGCCAATCGTCCGAAACGTTCTCCTCTGGATGGGCATGGGGAACCCCCCTGCGACCCTAATAGAGGATAAAGCAGATGATAATAGATGGATGGATGGATATCTTAACTAATTATATACTGAGCAGTATAATTTGAACCCAGCTCTCCAGAGTGCTTGTTTCTTCTCCTCTCAGGTGATGAAGCAGAAGTGCAATGCTTGAAATCATGCACAGTATTTCCATAACTGCAGGCCTCATGGGTTCTTCATGCCCAAAATCGTATCGAGTTTTCTCCGAACAGTGAACGAAAGAAGAGAGAACCCTCAGAAAGTGACAGTTCTGTAGAAGCCGCTTGATAAGAGGTCAATAGAGAACGGCCGAATCAATTTCAACTGAAAGAAAGAGTGCGCTAACCCAGATACAACTGTGGCAAACAGATAAGCAACTTAGTATGCACAACGCCGCCGAGCTTCAGGCTGTTTGGAGAGCAACAGGAGATGCCGGCTGAATGGATTTTGAAGTACGTCAGTGTTCTGTACTCTGTGTTCTTCTTAAGCTCTTCGGATATTCAGGTTCTGCTCCTTTCTGGGTGTCATAAAAACATGACACCAAACAGACTGCCAGTGGAAGAAGGACGTGGATTCTATATATATAACCTCCATTACAACCACATATCCTAATCAGGTCCAGGGTGCATGGGAACAAAATCAAATGAAATGATTAAAAACTTGGTTCCAAGTTCCATCCATCCATTATTTTCCACTTTATCCTATATCAGGGTCACGGGGGGGGGGGGGGGGGTTCTCATGCCCATCCAGGGGAGACCCTTTCGGGCACTGGGCAGATACACCCAGGACAGGGTGCCAATCTATCACTGGGCACACACTCACTCACACAAACACACTCTACATGGGGAAATTTGGAGAACTCAATTGACGTGATCCATGTTTTTGGACTGTGGGAGGAAACCGGAGAACCCGGAGGAACCCACACGAACACGGGGAGGACATGGAAACTCCACCCAGATAGGGATTCGAACCAGGAATCCCTAGCGCTGAGAGGAGAACATGCTAACCACTAAGCCACCGTGCCGCCCTGGTTCTAAGTTGGTTTATAATATTGAAATCTATATTTTAATAATTTATTATTGTTTATATCTGACTGGGGTGGTACAGTGGGTTAGTGGTTAGCACGTCCGCCTTTCAGTGCTGGAAAATTAGGTTTGAATCTCAGTCTGGGTGGAGTTTCCATGTTCTCCCAGTTTCCTCCCACAGCCCAAAAACATGGATCAAGGTCAATTGAAGTCTCCAAATTGCCCCATATAAAGTGTGTCTGTGTGAGTGAGTGTGTGCCCAGTGATAGATTGGCGCCCTGTCCTGGGTCTATCTGCCCAGCGCCCGAAACGATCCCTGTTTTTGAAATGTGGGAGGAAACCGGAGAACCAGGAGGAAACCCACACGGAAACTCCACCCAAATTGGGATTCGAACCTGCAATCCCTAGCGCTGAGAGAAGAACATGCCAACCACTAAGCCAGCGTGCCGCCCTCTATCTGTCTAACAACGGTTTAATTAACCATTTATTAGTCCATCCATCACGACCCCGGTGATTCAGGTGGAGGAGGTCACTAACAGGGGAGACGAGCCGATGCCCGATTCCAAATTCTGCTTATGCCTTCAATTGGGCGGTATAGATCGGAACAGAGGAACCATGTCGGATCAGACCCTGGGGCAGATGAGGGTCAAAGGGATTAGTCGATACTCCGTGTGCCCTTGAATTGAGTGTGCAGTCCACTCGCGATGAAGGAGGCCGCTGAACGGCATGATGGGAGCTAAAGCGAATAAGCTGCTGCATCAGCGAACAGTGAGAGCTAATTAATACAGCTTGATGCGAGGCGTACGCAGAAGCGCCCGGGTTCTGCACGGGCCAGTGTTCGCAAATGACAGGGAGTCCTATCTTTGGACTGGAGGGGCAGCAGAGGGCTGGTGGTGCCGAGGCCGGGTAATTGGTCACGCATTTCGTTTTTCCCGTCAGCCGTAGAGAATTAATCGTGGAGGATTTGTTGTCGATTTGCATTTTGCTATTATCAAATAATTTGATGCTGAATAAGTTGGGTCTGCCGGGGGTTCGGCAGAAAGCCAAATTACAGAGGCCTGAATCACACACGCACGTGTCTGCCTCGTCCTCCTGTGGGGACGGAATAAATTACAACACACTGTGAAGGGAATCTGATGAGGGCACATTTCAGCCCTCCACATTACATGTTGTTGTTGTTGTTTTTTACACACACAATGAGTCTGATGCATTGTGGGAACTTTACATAGACCTCCATTCATCCCATAAAGACTTAACCATAACCTGAACCATGAATACTACCAAACTAATATAACCATAACCGTTCACTAACTGATTAATATACAGATTACAAGAGTGAATTAAGAGGTGTTCAACACACACACACACACACACACACACACACACACACACACACACACACACACACACACACTGTTATTACATTGATACAGCAGAAGCAATATGTCCATCAAGATACGGTTTACCTATTTGTTCTGCTCCCTCCAACTCTCTCTCTCTCTCTCACACACACACACACACACAATATACCAACAGACATTATTGCTACTGCTGTGTTAATATTTACTGTTATCTTTAACTCTCTTTCTCTCTCTCTCTCTCTCACACACACACACACACACACACACACACACACACACACACACACACACACACACACACAATACTATACTATAGATATATATACACACTATTAGACATAATGCTACTGCTTTGTCAATGCAATATCGGGATACTACACTGTATCAATTTTTTAAGTTATCTTCAACTCCCTCACACACACACACACACACAATATATACTATTAGATATATTGCTACTGCTTTGTTAATGCATCATCAGGATACTACACTGTATCAATTTTAACTGTTATCTTCAACTGACACACACACACACACACACACACACACACACACACACGATATGTGCTATTAGACATATTGCTACTGCCCTTGTCAATGCAATATTGAGATACTACACTGTAGCAATATTTAATGTTATCTTCAACTCTTTCACATACCCCAGACACACACACACACACACACCGAATTCTGCAAAAGTGTGTTATGAATTAGAGTACAGGCGTTTTGCGGGTGACAGTATGAACAGTATGAACGGAGGAGGACGTGATCATGGCTGCAGTAACACGTCTATTTAAAAAGAACACACCTGCTGACAGAAAGCTGTGAATGTAGTTAAACTTCTGTAGAGCCTCCACCATCGCTCATTCAGCTTCCATCCCGCCGTCACTCAGGCACTTCACCTTCTTACTGCCGGTGCGGTTCCACATTCTCTAGCACAGATCTAATAGCTCATCCTCGTTCATGAACTGAAGCTTCATTCCCTTTTTCTTTTGCTGATAGATTTTGTCATATTGGGTGAAAGATGAACGTTTGGATGAGATGAGATCTTAAGTTTGATTCTTTTTTTGTCATGGTGGCTTTGATTTCACTACACACTGTCTGTGAACAACATTCCCGATGCAGAGGAGGGTTACACTCCAGAAAGTGCTTATAGTACTATGTATATACTGTATATATATATATATATATATATAGTTTAAAGTCTCTGTGTGTGTGTGTGTGTGTGTGTGTGTGTGTGTGTGTGTCTGTGTGTGTGTGTGTGTGTGTGTGTGTGGGTTTCCACGCTGCTGTTTCAATTATGGATGATACCTACCTATCAATTAAACTAACTACCTCCCTACCTACCTGCCTACCTAGACACCTGACTACATACCTAACTAACTACCCTGCCTACATACCTGCCTACCTAACTACCTCCCTGCCTACATACCAACCTAACTACCTCCCTGCCTACATACCAACCTAGATACCTAACTTTCTACCTAACTACCATCCTGCCTATGTACCTATCTAACTACCTCCCTCCCTACATACCCACCTAGATACCCAACTTTCTACTTAACTACCTCCCTGCCAACATACCAACCCAACTACCATCCTGCCTATGTACCTTACTAACTACCTCCCTGCCTACATACCCACCTAGATACCCAACTTTCTACCTAACTACCATCCTGCCTATGTACCTATATAACTATCTCCCTGCCTACATACCCACCTAGATAACTACCTACCCACCTACCTACATACCAACCTAGATACCCAACTTTCTACCTAACTACCATCCTGCCTATGTACCTATCTAACTACCTCCCTGCCTACATACCCACCTAGATACCCAACTTTCTACCTAACTACCATCCTGCTTATGTACCTATCTAGCTATCTCCCTGCCTACATACCAACCTAGATACCTACCTACCTACCTACATACCTACCTAGATACCCAACCATCTACCTAACTACATACCTGCCTCCATACATACCTGACTACCTACCTCTCTGCCCCTTACTGCTTATTGTTCTACACACCCAGACTTTTATACCCAGACTGCTGATGTAATATCATGGCACACAGAACTCTGTGTAAAGAAAAGGCACGTGTCATTGCTGCATCACGGCTTAAAGAACTCACACAATGGCTGCAGAACTGGCAGAACCGTGCAGAACACTGGTCTGAGTCTGTCGCAGCACCTCGGCGGCTGGGCGGGATCATGAGGCTAATTCTCAGACTTGTTTCTCTGCTTTTACGGCGACACAATTCACTCCCCCACTCTGCTACTCCACTGTTTTCAAACTCATTCAGACTTCGGGAGAGCTGGATTGCGAGGGCAGCGTTACTATGGTAACCAGGTTAGCCATCGTATTGATGGCTGCTTTTTGTGTTGTGAATGGGGACCGAAAGAGAAGGAATAAGCTGTGAGATGGGGGGGGGGGGTGGAGTCGAAGGATAACAGAGACGCTAAAAGTTTAAGGGTGCATAATTAATGAGCGTGTCTGGACGCCGTAACGATCGGCTCTAAATCATTAGGAGACTTTGCTGAGGATTGAGACAGAATTGGAGCAGTGAGGGGTGCAACGCTCTGGCAGGAGGGCAGATCCATATCCATCAATCAAACGGCACTGATAATATCCATCAGATCTGCCACGTTCATCAATTCTCATTTGTGTCCCACCACAAGTGGCTACAGATGTGATTGCTGCCATATTCTGCATCATAAAACGCAAAGTTCAGGTCCTTAAACCTGATTGGCTGAGCCATTTGGCCATCCATTATATTTTCCTTATCCTATACTAGGGTCACTGAGGAGCTCTCCATGCCCATTCTGGAGAGAATGTCTTTGGCATTGTGCACCATCCAGGACAGGGTGCAAACCCATCATTGGACACATTTACACACAGACACCATATGGGGCAATTTAGAGCATCCATGGTTTTGGACTGTGGGAGGAAACTGGAGAATCCAAAGGAAACCCACGCAGACACAGTGAGAACATGAAAACTCCATCCAGATCAGGATTCGAACCTGGATCCCCAGGCGGACGTGCTAATCACTAAGCCACGAGCTGGGCAGATACACCCAGGACAGGGCGCCAATCCATCGCTGGGCACACTCTCACACACTCACATTATGTAGGGGCAAATTAAAGCAGCCAATGTTTCTCAAATCCATTCTTTTTGGACTGTGGGATGAAACCGAAGAACCCAGAGGAAACCCATGTGGACACAGGGAGAACATGGGAACTCCAGATTGAGATTTAAACTTGGATTCCCAGCTTTCAGAGGTGGCCAACCAATAAACCAACCCTCGTTATTTTATTAAATAAAAATCTCCATGTTCTCCTCGTGTCCTCGTGGGTTTCCTCCGGGTTCTTTAGTTTCCTCCCACAGCCCAAAAACATGGATCAAGGTCAATTAAATTCTCCAGATTGCCCCATATAGAGTGTGTTTGTGTGAGTGAGTGTCCAGTGATAGTTTGGTGCCCTGTCCTGGGTGTATCTGCCCAGCGCTCGAAACGTTCTCCCCTGGATGGACATGGACATGGACATGGACATGGACATGGACATGGCCCCCCCCCCCCCCCCCCCCCCCCCCCCCCCCCCCCCCCC
>JAFMOD010000485.1:266204-309963 GCA_019802435.1 Corydoras maculifer
TCTCTCTCTCTGTTCAGTGATGTACAAACACGTCTGATTTTATGCATTGTGGGTTCTTGACAAAGACGTCCATTAATTTCTTGGAGAACTCAATACCGCTGCCTATACTGAACAGTAACCATAACCCAACCCCCATAATTCCATAGGGTCCCCACAGTGCAAATGTGTAAACAGGCATTGGTTGATATTTTGCTGTGTATGTATATATTAAAATACCAGTACGCCCTTTTTCTTGCTCCACTTATTCTCCATGTTACTGTAATGATGGACATTGTAGTTCTAATGCCAGACTCTGGACTACAGTACATACTCTGTTCTAATGATTTACTCTGTTCTAATGATCAGAACCCCAATAGTAGCACCACAGAGCAGGGATTATTGATTGGTGCATTATTCCTATCCCAGCAGTGTCCGTGTTTAAATAAAACTAATGCTGCATTACCCCCCCCCCTCACTGCATCAGTGTCACTGCAAAACTAACAATAACAAATCCACCACCCAAATGATACCTGCTTTGTGATGCTACTGATCAATAGAGAACAGAGAACCGACAGGGGGCTAACAATCACAAGGAAACAGATGGACTAAATGACTACAGTCTGTGATTATAAAACTACAAAGTCCATCTTTATGATAAGTGAAGGAAACAGACAATGTTGTGTCCAAAACCTTGTACTTTTGTACAACTAAATGATCTGCAGCACATAGCACTGGGGAAACGATCTGTTGGTGTAATCTGTTTGGTGTTAAATGAGCTGGTCGCACTGATTGATCTCAACTGGCCCACGACTCTAAACTGGGGTTCAATCCTAACCCACATTTTAAATAAGAGAAAAAGAAAAAGGAAAAGGAGGTATGTAGCTGGAAGGAGGGCGAATCGTCTTCATTATCATTTTAAGACAAAACTGTAGTTTTAGATGCGTATTCAAATGAGGTGGTTGAATAATTCCATGTGATTGGTAGCATACAGAGTTTTCTTTAATAAACGTTTTTTTTACGATCAATCTATATGCCTTTAAGAACCTCATGCCTTTAAGAACTTACTTATTTAGAACTTGCACTATTTCTTGTAACTTTGAACCACCAATACCACATGGCTGCCATCATGCAGATACATACACACATTATATATATATGCATACATATACATACATACACATACATACAAACATACACACACATATATATATATAGGCGGCACGGTGGCTTAGTGGTTAGCATGTTCTCCTCTCAGCACTAGGGATTCCCGGTTCGAATCCCCATCTGGGTGGAGTTTCCATGTTCTCCCCGTGTCCGTATGGGTTTCCTCCGGGTTTTTCGGTTTCCTCCCACAGTCCAAAAACATGGATCAAGTCAAATGAGTTCTCCAAATTGCCCCATAAAGAGTGTGTGTGTGAGTGAGTGTGTGCCCAGCGATAGATTGCCGCCCTGTTCTGGGTGTATCTGCCCAGCGCCCGAAACGTTCTCCCCTGGATGGGCATAGGAAACCCCCCCGCGACCCTGATAGAGGATAAAGCGGAAGATAATGGATGGATAATGGAGATATATATATATGTGTGTGTGTGTGTGTGTATAAATATATGTATTTCTATTTATATATTTATACTTTGCTTTGCCAATGGCTGCTATCATGTAAAATGGATGCTGTTATTATACTATTATACATTATGTAATAATAATGATAATGATTAACATATTATATATTATAATCTTTTTATTATTTTATACACTTAAAAACTTGAATGTTTTTATGGATACATGTTCGCTGTAGTTTGTTCTCGGTCGTTAAGAGCTACCACTTGGAATTTCGCTGTGTCATGAACAATTAAACTCTCTATCTGTCTACCTGTCTGTCTGTCTGTCTGTCTGTCTGTCCGTCTGTTTATCTATCTATCCTCGCCAATAGAAGCTACCGCTTTCGCTGTTCGCTGGATCTCAGCAACCCTGGATGTGCAATGATATTTTTTTTTTGTTATGAAGCCGTCAGACGTTCCCCGCATCAGCTCAGGCGCTGATGACAGCTGTCTACCATCACTGTAAGCTCCATCCATCTACTGTATCCAGGATTTACTCAGGCTTTTTTTTATGAAGCATGGGAATGAGTAGACTCCGACGTTCCAAAGCCACTCTCCATCGAATGGCATCCATTTCCTATCTTTTACCAAATGGTGCGGGAATCAGTCCTCAAACCGGCGTCTTAAAAATTTAACATGGTGACACTAACTGAATGCATTACATGACGTCGGGGAGCCAAAGCAACAGAAGTGGAGCCGGAAATCCTCCTTGGCCCCAACAAACGGCGCTATGATATACTTATTATTCCGTTTTAATTACGTTTGATGGATGGAATCCATAAAAAAAGGCCCAGATACAGTAAGTTTACTCATAACTTCGGACTTTCCATGTTGTCAAACATCCTTGAGTAGCAACTGCACATATATCGAGAACAAAACGTAATAATAAGCTGTTTAAATTGTATTGGACCACAACCCTAGAGCATCCCTCCAGCATAGGAACCTCCACAAATCCTGCCCGTTTATGGAACTAATAGTGTTGAATTGTTAAAGCGTCTTATATTTAGTTTCAAATAAGTGAACCATCCTCAACATTTGGCGAACTGGGGTTTGCCCTTGACTTCGTTCTGCTGAGTCTCCCAAATCTTTTCATTATACACTACATAGACAAACAATACAGAGAATTCAGGTGGTTTATTCAGTTCCAATGCACCGGAGAATAAAGTCGAGGATCTGCTCATGCATTTTAAACATCTGTACGCTCCCAACTTTAAAGCAGAGCGCTCAGAATCCCAGGTTTATCAACCTTGAATGCAAAAACATATCGTTTTTATTATAAGAGATCTCTCAAATCTGATTGGCTGAGCCTTTTGTCCAGCCGTAAAACTACAGACAATAAAACACACCCCTAACCGCTTCACATTCGTATCAAAGTAACGGTATGCCGTTACTCAGCGATCAGCATTCACTTCAAAGACCGAAGGCCGGTTTATTATACATGTGGCAATAAACACATTTATTAATCAAATCTTATTTTTTTTATTATAAAATGTTAACATTTTATAAAAGCAATAAGGCACTCGAGGTTGTGTGTTATTGTGAATAAGTCACGTGATTGCTAAGCACCGGTTTGATGCTCTGTTTGTATTAATCTGAATTTCCTTTCATGGAACATGATTTAAAATGATTTATTGTACATATTACGCATTGATACAAATGTGTGTGTTACGAAATATTGTCACGACTCGACAATCGGCTCAGCCAATCAGATTTCAGGACCGGAACTTTTTGAAATAAACCTGAAAATCCTGACGATTCAGATGCAGCGTAACCAAAACACAAGCACCAAACAACAAATCTTTGCTTACTAATTAAACAGGGTCATTAACTTATCAAGATACCCCACTGGCAACTTTTTAACATTTGTTTTAGTCCATTTTAGCACTTTTATCCAAAGCGACTTACAAGTATCCCAACTTGATGGCCAACTTAAGGTCAAAGCACCGAGACTGCCCCCCTGGAGCAATGAGGGTTAAGGGCCTTGCTCAACTTATTGAGGGATTGATAGCCCATGACTCTGAGCTACCACATCCCTTGCGCCCCAATATTAGGGCAGGAGGTATATAAGGAGGTATATCCTTCCATCCATTATCTTCCAATTTATCCTCTATTAGGGTCGCGGGGCGGTTCCCCATGCCCATCCAGGGGAGAACGTCTCGGGCGCTGGGCAGATACACCCAGGACAGAGCGCCAATCCATCGCTGAGCCCACACTCACCCACACACAAACACACTCTATAAGGGGCAATTTGGAGAACTTAATTGACCTTGATCCATGTTTTTGGACTGTGGAAGGAAACCAGAGAACCCGGAGGAAACCCACACGGACATGGGGAGACCATGGAAACCACCAAGATTGTGATTTGAACCGGGAATCCCTAGCACTGAGAGGAGAACATGCTAACCTCTAAGTCACCGTGCCACCCTTATCACCTAAAAGTTTTGGAGTACCAAGCAGAACGTAAAAACAAAGAAAAGCCAAATTAGAGAGGTTTATTTACAGAAAGTAAAAGAACTTTTGACTGGTGGTGACTGAAGCCACGTGGAGCCAGCAGTGTTAAACTCTAATGGAGTTCCTTTCCACCTTACGAGTGGCAAGATGGAGAGAGTCTTGATGCTTATCGTATTTGTACCGTGAGGGATGTACTTAGTCAAGAGGCTCTTACTGAATGAAGGGGCCATGACTCGAGTGCTCGTAGGCGGGATGAAGATCGTCTATTGTTGGCTTTGTACTCGATGCAGGCAGCTACAGGAAGATAGTGCTACCATTGCAAAAAACAGAGTAATGCGGGGGAAAAGTAATTACGGCAGTTGCAAAGAATGTTATGGAAGACCTGGAGGGAGACACGTACAGTAGTCTGGTCTAGACAAGACGAGAGACTCGACAGGAAGCTGAGTGGCCTCAGTGGAAAGACCAGGTCAGATGCTATTGATATGGTGGAGGAGGAATCTGTCCCACTGCCTAATTGGGGAATTGTTTCATGTCTAAATTAAGGGGACATGGGCGACATGAGAAGGGGTTGATGCGCGAGAAATTGTGAAATAGGGGATTGTTTCCTGTCACCATAAAATGGGCGTGGTAGCTCAGTGGTTGGGGTGTTGGGCTTTCAGTCTGAAACCTCCATTGCTTCAGGGATGGTGTGAGCAAACGATGATCAAATGTAATGTAAATGTGATGTCATTTCTTGTGTGGGATGCAAAAAAGAATATTTGTACCCAGTCAGAAATCCTTACAGTGTCCCAAATTTAGTCTTAGACAGATTTTGAAGTCAAATAAATAACGTAGTATTTAAGAAATCTATCCATCCATTATCTTCCTCTTTAACCTCTGTTAGGGTCGCGTGTGGGTTCCCCTTGTCCATCCAGGGGAGAACGTCTCGGGTGTTGGGCACAAGAAAGGACGCCAATCTATCACTGGACACACACACACACAATCTATATGGGGCAATTTGGAGAATTCAATTGACCTTGATCCATTGTTTTTGTCCACGCGGACACGGAAAGAACATGGAAAGTCCACCCAGATGGGAATTTGAACTGGGAATCCCTAGTGCTGAGAGGAGAACATGCTAACCACTAAGCCACCTTGACCCCCCTAATACATCCATCCATCCATTATCTTCCGCTTCATCCTATATAAGGGTCGTGGGGGGGGGTTTCCCATGCCCATCCAGGGAAGAATGTTTCAGGCGCTGGGCAGATACTCCCAGGACAGGGTGCCAATACATCACTGGGCACACACTCACTCACACAGACACACTCTATATGGGGCAATTTGGTGAACTTAATTGACTTGATCCATGTTTTTGGACTGTGGGAGGAAACTGTAGAACCCGGAGGACACAGGGAGAACATGGAAACTTCACCCAGATTGGGATTCGAACCCGGAATCCCTAGCGCTGAGAGGAGAACATGCCAACCACTCAGCCACAGTGCCGCCCTGTTTGAGAAATCTTCCAAAATAAATGGACTCACTACATTGGCCGCTAGTTTACTTTATTCATATACATTTTTTCTTGATTTGTGTTTATTTAGCTTGTTTTGGATATAGATTTGTGCAGTGTGTGGTGCTGGGTGTTGTAGCTGGTCATTTGTTTCGCAGTCAGGTGTTAATATTAATGCTCGTCATTAAGGTGATTGATTGGAATCTCCACCATGCTATCAACGTGTGATACTTGTGTTTTCAGTAAACAAACACTGAATGTCACTTAACAGGTGCCTTTATAAAACTAAAGCATCTCATTATATAGCAACCGGGCAATTCTGTTTTAGAAATAAGGTCTGTATGTGTCTGTGTGTGTCTGTGTTCCCTATATTCGATTCGATTACCACAACATTCATCACACTTTCTTTTGGGAACCTCTGGAGGTTTATATACTCTTCACAAATCACCAACAAGCAGCTTGAGATGTCTACATCAAGATTGGTCGCCAAGAGTGGTTACCGCTATTGTGCGTAGGGGCAACTTATATTTAGGTGATGTAGGTGATTGTAGGTGATGTACTGAGGACAGCACAGGGGCACTGGGAATCCAGGTTCAAATCCCAATCTGGGTGGATTGCCTCCCATGTTCTCCCATTTTCGGCGTGGGTTTTCTCTGGCTTCAAGGTAAAACTGGGTGCTCCACATTGCCCTTATAAGGTGTGTGAGTGAGTGTGTGCCCAGCAATGGACTGGATCCCTGTCCTGGGAGTGTCTGCCCAACGCCTGAAACGTTCTTCCCATGATGGGCGTGACTGATAGTGATAATGGGACTGCTTAATGATTTGGAGTTCCAATACTTTTCCTCTTATATTGTCCATACACACTAATGCCAACCATATTCCTCACTCAGGTCCACCACCACAGCAACTATAAACAGATAAAGGACTGTCATGTATCACAAATACCTGGGATGCTTTGCCTTCTGATGGCCAGAGCCCCATCTGGTGGTCTTGAGGGGTTGGAGTGTTTGTAGGGTCCTTCATCTACAAAATACACATCAAAAAAAAGAAAAAAATATCAATTAAGAGCGTTTTTCAGAACGGTATTGGCCTTTACATGACATGAAATGGCAGATAACCATTTATCAGCACGCTGTAGCACAACCTCACACCGGCGGCGGAATGAAGCTTGAATAATCCAACAGGTCACAAATCTACTTAATGGTTTTTCGGCTTGCCGTGATGGTTTTAGCAGGACGGGCTGCGTTGTTGCAACACAGTGTCAAGCCAATTGACAGAACACGGGGTCTTCGATTAAAGATCCACACTTTGTCTCGTTCCTGACATTTTAAAACGATGTTCTGCAACATTTATAGAAAACCATGAAGGGAATTTTTGGAACTTGGAAATGACAGGCTATCATTACGGCAATCATTTGAGAACTCTTTCACTTTCAACACTGACAGGCTTTATTACGGTTATTATCTGTAATCATGTGGAACATTGCTTCAGATACCGGCGTACCAATAGACAGAGGCAGGGTTTTAACCATAAAGGAGGGATGCACAGAATAACCATACTGGAACCACCGATAATATCACCGAACTGGTATCCAGAAACATAAAAGAGAAGTTGCCTGTTTAGAACATGAGCACTTGGAACCATCCATTATTTTCCATCTCAGCCGATAGCAGGGTTGCTGAGAGGTAGCCATATTATTGCAGGGCACACTCAACAACTCACACACTATATAGGGGCAATTTAGAGCAGCCAGATCACCTTGAATCCATGTTTTGGGACTGTAGAAGGAAACTGGAGAACCCCAATAAACTGTTTCGGGCGCTGGGCAGATACACACAGAACAGGACGCCAATCATTTGCTGGGCACACACTCACTCACACTATATAGGGGCAATTTAAAGCAAAGGAGGCATGGTGGGTTAGTGGTTAGCACGTTTGATTCCTAGCACTGGGGATACAGGTTCGAATCCCAATCTGGGTGGAGTTTCATGTTCTTACCGTGTTCTTACACAAACCCAGTCTATATGGGGCATTCAATTTACTTTGAATCCATGTTTTTGGACTGTGGGAGGAAACCGGAGAACCAGGAGGAAACCCACGCAGACACGGGGAGAACATAGAAACTCCACCCAGGTTGGGATTTGAACCTGGATCCCCAATGCTGAGAGGCAAACCACGGAACCCAAGCTGAAGTAGAATTTTATCTTTCGCTTTATCCTCTATTAGGGTCGCAGTGGGGTTCCCCATGCCCATCCAGGGGAGAACGTTTCGGGTGCTGGGCAGGACACCCAGGACAGGGCGCCAATCCATCAATGGGCACACACTCACTCACACAGACACACTCTATATGGGGCAATTTGGAGAATTCAATTGACCATGATCCATGTTTTTTGGCCAGAGGGAGGAAACCGGAAAACCCGGAGGAAACCCACGTTGACAAGGGGAGAACATGGAAACTCCACCCAGATTGGGATTCGAACCTGGAATCCCTAGTGCTGAGAGGAGAACATGCCAACCAGTAAACCACTGTGCCACCCTTGGCTTCATGTCGGTCTCACGACGAAGAGAAGACCACACAATGTGAATGTGTAAACAGGCTGTGTTCCCACATGATAAATAATCACACACACACACACACACACACACACACACACACACACACACACACACACACACACACAGACAGAGTAGCAGTTGTCAGAAATGATTCCTCTATTCATACAGTATGCGAGGGGGATTTGCATATTTCTGCATTTGACAGTAAAAATGCACATTTATCAAAATTTGCTGAGCGGAATCCCATCGCAGCGACGGGAAGCTCAGCCTCGCAGCGCAGCTCAGCACAGTCCACTGGGAACATGAAAAAATAGCTCAGTGGATACAGAAATAATAAACGCTTTTCATTTTCACCATAAAGAACTTCATCATTGGAACAACAGGAACATACAGAGATCTGCGACTCACACAGAGAATGTTAAAGAACCTAGAACAGCATCAGGTCCCCAACACGACATCACTCTGCATCATCCATCCATTATCTTCTGCTTTATCCTCTACTGGGGTCGGGGGGGGGGTGTTCGGTTCCCCATGCCCATCCGGGGGAGAACGTTTCGGGCGCTGGGCAGATAGACCCAGGACAGGACGCCAATCTATCACTAGGCACACACTCACTCACACAGACACACTCTATATGGGGCAATTTAGAGAATTCAATTGACTTTGATCCATGTTTTTGGACTGTGGGAGGAAACCGGAGAACCCGGAGGAAACCCACACGGACACGGGGAGAACATGGTAACTTATTTCATCATTTCATTATCTATACTTGGGTCATGAAGAGGGTTCTTCATGTCCGTCCAGGGGAGAACATTGCAGACGCTGGGAAGATACACCCAGGACAGGGCGCCAATCAATCGCTGGATACACTCACACACACACACACACACACACACTCTATATGGGGCAATTTGGAGAATCCAATTGACCTTGATCCATGTTTTTGGACTGTGGGAGGAAACCGGAGAACCCGGTGGAAACCCACGCGGACACGGGGAGAACATGGAAACTCCACCCAGATTGGGATTCGAACCGGGAATACCTAGAGCTGAGAGGAGAACATGCTAACCACTAAGCCATCATGCCGCCCATCATCTCAATATCTATACTGGGGTCACAAAGGGGTTACTCATGTCCATCCAGGGGAGAATGTTGCAGGCGCTGGGAAGATACTCCCAGGACAGTGCCCCTTGTCCATCACTGGACACACACACATGACACGGGGCAATTTAGAACAGACAATTCCATGAATTCATGTTTTTGGACTGAAAAAACTGCAGAACCTGTAGAAAACCAAAGTGGACACGGGGAGAACATGCAAACTCCACGCAGATTGGGATTCGAACCAGGATCCCCAGCGCTGAGAGGAGAACATGCCAACAACTAAGCCATCATGCCACCCATCATCTAATTATCTATACTGGGGTCATAAAGGGGGTTCCTCATGTCCATCCAGGGGAGAACGTTGCAAACGCTGGGAAGATACACCATCACTGGACACACACACTATATGGGGCAATTTAGAGTGCCAACCAATATGCCTCCGTTCCACCCAATCGTGAATTTTTTAATGGCTAAGAACCCAACGTGGAACCCTGCGTTGTAAACAAACGCCATTTAATAAAGAAAAACTTTTGAAGGTGATGAAGGTCAAGAACATCAATATAACACATCAGCACTGCGTTCAGCTGATAAAGCACTTTAAGACATTTGCTGGCATTCAGGATTAGCAAACTGACAGTGATGATCATGTGACTGTTCTTTCGACCTTTGCATATATGTATGCAACGATTTGATCCTCTCCATTAACGAACAAACTGTAACGAGCATCCTGCGTAACGAACCCGAACACATCCAGCGTTCCATTTCTGAGCAGAACCAGCCACATGGATTCAACTGCACGCAATGAAATGTCATCGTTATGAGTCCTGAACTTCCATTTTGGATTTTATTGGTCTTTAGTATCTTTTAAAGTACAAAGGAGAGCCATTTCCCGTTAATGGCATAACGCTGGAAGAAATGAGCACTGCTGCAGCTCCAAATGCCAGAATATTAACCAGTAAAGTCCAGAGCCAAGACAAATGAATTTACACAGCATCAGCCTCGCACAAGTCACGCAAGTCACCGATTACTGACCCAGAGCAGCCATTTCTAACCTTTAGAATCACAGTGATCAGGTGGCTTAGTGGTTAGCATGTTCTCCTCTCAGTGCTAGGGATTCCCGGTTCGAATCCCCATCTGGGTGGAGTTTCCATGTTCTCCCCGTGTCTGCGTGGGTTTCCTCCGGGTTCTCCGGTTTCCTCCCACAGTCCAAAAACATGGATCAAGGTCAAGTGAATTCTCTAAATTGCCCCATGTAGAGTGTGTGTGTGTGAGTGAGTGTGTCCAGTGATAGATTGGCGCGCTGTCCTTGGTGTATCTGCCCAGCGCCTGAAACGTTCTCCCCTGGATGGGCATGGGGAACCCGCCCACGACCCTAGTGGAGAATAATAAATGAATAAATCAATGAATGAATGAAGTTTTTAGTTTATCCTGTACTAAGGTTGTGGGGGGGGGGGTTCGCCATGCCCATCCAGGGGTGAACTTATCGGGCGCTGGGCAGAAACACCCAGGACAGCGCGCCAATCCATCACTGTGCACACACTCACTCACACAGACATACACACTCTATATGGGGCAATTGGCAAAATCCAATTGACCTTGATCCATGTTTTTGAACTGTTGGAGGAAAACGGAGAACCCGGAGGAAACCCATGTGGACACGGGGAGAACATGGGAACTCCACCCAGGTTGGGATTCGAACCCTAGTGCTGAGAGGAGAACATGCCAACCACTAAGCCACCATGCCACCCTAGAAAAGGGATTGTAAAAAATAAAAAAAATGTGAATCAAAAAACACGCTGTGAGTTTTTAAGTATGGAGAAATAAAATCTCCGGCAGCTGTAGTCAGCAAGTCTCGATTCAATGGTCAAGAGAATTGGGATACACCACCAACACCCCCCTCGTGAAGCCGTTCATGTTTGGAGGTCGTAACAACTCTGCGAGAGGTCTGATTGACAGCAACTGAAAATGCAGATGAGCACGCCACTGCTGGAGGTCTCCACGTCAGGCTGGGACAAGTCATTAGAAAAGCCCGCATCATGTCCCTCCTCAATGCATTGTGCTGACTCCAGAGGTTGCGTCTGAGCGCGTCGCAGCGGCGGGTGAGGGCTCAGCCGCAGCCTGAGACCCAAGTACCGGATTTAGCTCTGTGTCTAATGACTTGTGGCTGGGAGAGTCAGGACAGATCTCTGGGTTTGAAGTCTCACAATATACCTGGAGGGGGAACAGCATAGTGGTGCCATGACAAGAACCCTAACCTCCCAAGACGCTGCTTTTTAGGTCTTTGTCACATCAGTCACACAGGGTTTTTTATTGTAGAAGGCAGAGTTAGCATAATAGACTGACAGCAGAAAAAAAAATAACAACAGAATCTGATGGTTGTGGAACTAAAAATTCAAGACAATATCCCCGAAAGACAGAACACAAAAGAGCTTTGCTTCTGAGTGGAAAGATATTGCATTTAAATTAGGGTTGGACAGTTTCTATTGCTTTGCTATTCAAGAATTCCACTTTTATTTGAAGACAGCATTAAAAACTGCAACCTCAAGAGGAAATGAACAGGTAGAATTCCATCCATCCATTAGATTCCGCTTTATCCTCCACTAGGGTCACAGGGGGGCTCCCCATGCCCAAGGGAGAACGTCCCAGGCACTGGGCAGATACACCCAGGCCAATCTATCGCTGGCCACACACTCACTCACACAAACATACTGTATATGGGGCAATTTGGAGCATTTAATTGACCTTGATCCATGTTTTTGGACTGTGGGAGGAAACCAGAGAACCCGGAGGAAACCCACGTGGACACGGGGAGAACATGTAAACTCCACCCATGCTAAGCACTGTCACTTAGTTGTTCATCCATCCATTATCTTCTGATTTATCCTATATTAGGGTCTTGGGGGGGGGGGGTTCCCATGCCCATCCAGGGGGAGAACGTTTCGGGCACTGGGCAGATACACCAATCTATCGCTGGGCACACACTCACTCACTCACACAGAAAAACGGAGAACCCGGAGGAAACTCACGTGGACAAGGGAGAACATGGGACTCAGATCGGGATTTGAACCTGGATTCCCAACAGAAAGAGGCGAACATGCTAACAAATTGCACACTAACCTATAATCCATTCATCAATTACGTTCCGCTTTACCCTCTACTAGGGTTGGATGGGTTCTCCATGCCCATCCAGGGGAGAACGTTTCGGGTGCTGGGCAGATACACCCAGAACAGGACGCCAATCTATCACTGGACACACACTCACTCACACAGACACACTCTATATGGGGCAATTTAGAGAACTCACTTGATCTTGAGCCATGTTTTTGGACTGTGGGAGGAAACCGGCGAACCGGAGGAAACCCACACGAACACGGGGAGAACATGGAAACTCCACCCAGATTCGTCTAATAGAGTGTACAGTGAGTGAAAACCTCACTGCTGTCCCTGAACCAGCACCTCCACTATAACATTGTCACTGCAGTACTGAGAATCATCCACCACCCTAATGATACCTGTTTGATGGGGGGTCCTGATCATCAGAGAGGAAGTAAAGGAGACTAAATAACAGTGGAACTACAGAATGGAACTGTAGAACTACAAAGTCCATCTACGATGAGCGTTGTTATGGAAACACATTATAATACGTTATAATCAGTGATTATATTAATGGCGCACAATTATATTTGGTCATTAATTGACATGGAATTGTGTCTTAAGTCCGAGCACTGAAACAAAATGTTAGCTTTACCTCCAAAGTCCGAAGTTTGGACACGAGCCACTTATTATATAAGCTCTCTATTTCTTATGCAGAGCGAACTTGTAAGTTCTTTCCCCAGTGCATTTGCTAATGGTCAATGTAGGTAGCAGGCGCTGAATACCAAACACGGTGGAAAAGCACTAAAGGAGGTCCGTCCTGGATTTGTTGTCCATTAATCCGAATGTAAAAGTCTCTGAAGGCTTTCGGAGTTAAGTGTTAACATTGTTGTTTGATCCACAGCTTCAGCTTTAAGAGATTGACCGTTTTATATACACATTAAAAGGGCTATTAACAACCACAACCCCGATGTGGTTAGGATTTCACACATATGGTTAACATGAGTGTGTGTGTGTGTGTGTGTGTGTGTCAGGAATAGAAAGACTTTAGTTTAAAAGGACAATTAATTCCAGGAGCGGTTAGTGGTTTGAATCCCTGTCTGGAAAGAGGGGGGCTCAGGTTATTCCCACAGTCCATAACCATGGATTTAAAGTAACCTGGATGCACTAAATTGCCCCATATAGTGTGAGTGAGTATGTGCCCGGCGATCGATTGGCACCCTGTCTTGGGTGTATCTACCCAGCAAACGAAAGGTTCTCTGTTTTTTAGTTCCACTGATCATAGATATGGAATTTGTGGTTCCTTAATGAGTCTATTTGTCTTTACATACTTTGTTGGTCTGCTTAGTATGTTCTTCGATGTTTAAGTACCACACAGAGGAGGTATTAGGGTGGTGGATGATTCTCAGCACTGCAGTGATGCCGACAGGGTGGTGGTTCAGATTGGATCAGACCCGGCAGTGCTGCTGGACAGACATCCACCACCCTAATAATACACAGTTAAGGGGACTAATAAAGTATATAGAGAAACAGATGGACTACAGAATGGAACTATAGAACTACAAAGTCCATCTACAAGCACAGAAACAATGAGCTGTATATTAAACTATAATAATTAATTAGAAAACTAAGAAGTCCACGGTGGCTTGGTGGTTAGCATGTTCTCCTCTCAGCGCTGGGGATTCCCGGTTCGAATCCCAATCTCGGTAGTTTCCATGTTCTCCCCGTGTCAACGTGGGTTTCCTCCGGGTTCTCCAGTTTCCTCCCACAGTCCAAAAACATGGATCAAGTCAATTGAATTCTCCAAATTGCCCCATATAGAGTGTGTTTGTGTGAGTGAGTATCTGCCCAGTGATAGATTGGCGTCCTGTCCTGGGTGTATCTGCCCAGCGCCCGAAATGTTCTCCCCTGGATGGGCATGGGGAACCCCCACCATGACCCTAGAAAATAATGGATGGATGAAGAAGTCCTATGTTGTTATTTACAAATGCAAGCGTGTTCACGTGTTGAGGTGATTAACAACCAGTCGCATGGCAAAAAAAAAACCTCCCCGAGGTTTAAATACTGAGCACGGATGCTCCATTTCTGCAGCAGTAATTAGTGGCTCTTCCATCGCAGGTAGCTGCTGTCGCTGCAAAATAAAGCGCTTCTTGCTGACGTATGCATTACTTTTAGATTCTTGGTCTGAGCTGTGAGTCTGCCACCATAGACTCATTACTGCTCAAATTATTCGCAGTCCATATACAACTGTAGCATTAAAATGCAGGATACGTCACCTTTAGTACAACTTACATCTTGTTTGAATCTGTCTATGAATATCAATAAAGTCACAAATCCAGACCACAGTGCACGGCGCTCGTCTCGTGCTGTCTGGATGCATAAAGACTCGTTTTTTTGGCGTCTCTGTTTTCATTAAACCAGTCTGAATGGAATTCGGAAATCGTTGCATGTTATCTCATCCATCCATCCTTTATCTTCTGCTTTATCATCTACTAGGGTCGGGGGGGGTGGGGGGGTTCTCCATGCCCATCCAGGGGAGAACGTTGGGCAGATACACCCAGGACAGGACACCAATCAATTGCTGGGCACACACTCACTCACTTGCACACACACTCTACATGGGGCAAATTGAAGAATTCAATTGACTTGATCCATGTTTTTGGACTGTGGGAGGAAACCAGAGAACCCGGAGGAAACCTCAATCACACAGACACACACACTCTAAAAAGGGGCAATTTAGAGCAGCCAATTCACCTTGTTTTTTCATGTTTTTAGACTGTAAGAGCCAAACCGGAGAACCTGGATGACATACAGACATAAGGAGAACATGGAAACTCCACCCTGATCCGGATTCAAACCTGGAATCCCCAGCACTGAGAGGAGAACATGCTAACCACTACATCTTTGCATATTCCATCCATCCATTATCTTCCACGTTATGCTCTACTAGGTTCACAGGGGGGGTTTCCCATGCCCATTCAGGGGAGAACATCTTGGGCGCTGGGCTGATACACCAGGACAGGGTGCCAATCTATCACTGGACACACAATCTCTCACACAGACACACTCTATATGGGGCAATTTGGAGCATTTAATTCACCTTGAATCCATGTTTTTGGATTGTGGTTGGAAACTGGAAAACCTAAAGAAACCCACACGGACACATGGAGAACATGGACACTCCACTGCACAGAGAGATGGACATTCTAACCACTACATCTTTGCATAATAGTGTTAATTAAATGTAAGTAGAATCTTTAGTGGTAGTACTGATGTAATCAACTACCGTAAAGACGACCAGGAAGCATTAAAAACTTCAAAAAACGGTTTTCAAGACAAGTATGGAATTTTTATCAACTTCATTTTAGTCAGTCGCCTTTCCGAGATGAAAAAACAAAAAAAGGGTGGAGTCTGGGCCCCTTTAAGTTCATTCTTCTCGTACATTCACAGTACTATTGTCATAACTCCACTCACCCGGCTCCCAGCGGAAGGCGTGGTTCATCCCACAAAGATATTCCATGGCATGCAGAGTAAAGAGGACGCTGTCAGAGACACTCAGTTCCAGGAAGCGTCCAACTCTCCTGAACGCAATATGATGTCAGCGGGACTTTATACTTGTCCCGACCAGAATCCCCATAGCACAGAGAGCAAGAAGTGTTTAGATTAAAGCACCAGTGCATGGGCCTGCCACCCTCCCCCCCCTCCTAAGTTAATTGGAGGGATGCTGGGAGGACATCAGACACACTCAAGATATGACGCTGGCGGAGAACATGAAAGTTCTGATGTAATCCAGCGGAGAGAGCAGGGACGCCGGAACGCCGGGACCAAATTCCAGGTTGGTCGATGTCTCGGTGAGAGAACGCAGTAAACCGAGGTAACGGTATGTCGGAACGCCAAATCCGTCGACAACAGAGGAGAGCAACAGTCTTTCGGCAGCATATGATGAAAGTCGGAGAATGAAAGCCGAGGAAAAAGAGGGAAAGGGAATGAAAGACGGAGCGGGCTTGGCGGGGAGAGAGAGTGAGGACGGAAACAGAGCAGCAGAGCTGTCATCCTGCCAAGTCACAGGAAGCTCAGTCATGCATATCTGTGGACTCATCTGGGAAGGTGAGGGGGACGGAAAAAAGAGTTGGAGTGCTGTCGTGTTCCTCCCGTCATGTCTGGTGAATGTTAATGAGTCCTTTAAAGCATGCCGTCCACACGCGGGTTCCATACCATCCCCTAATTATGATACACCAAGCTGTAAAGAGGCCATGATGCTGAGTGACGAGCTCTACAGGACGTCTCCATCCATCCATTATCTTCTGCTTTATTCTCTACTACGGAAGAACGTTTCGGGCGCTGGGCAGATACACCCAGGACAGGGCGCCAATCTATCACTGGGCGCCAATCTATCACTCACTCACACAGACACACTCCATATGGGGCAATTTGGAGAACTCAATTGACTTGATCCATGTTTTTGGACTGTGGGAGGAAACCTGAGAACCCGGAGGAAACCCACGCGGACACGGGGAGAACATGGAAACTCCACCATGATTGGAATTTGAACCTGGAATTAATAGTGCTGAGAGGATAACATGCTAACCACCAAGCCACCATGCCGGTCTTACCCATCCATCCATCCATTATCTTCCGCTTTATCCTCTACTAGGGTTGGATGGGTTCTCCATGCCCATCCAGGGGAGAACGTCTCGGGCGCTGGGCAGATACACCCAGAACAGGATGCCAATCTATCACTGGACACACACTCACTCACACAGACACACTCTATATGGGGCAATTCAATTGGAGAATTCAATTGAGCTTGATCCATGTTTTTGGACTGTGGGAGAAAAGCAAAGAACCCGGAGGAAACCCACGCGTACACGGGGAGAACATGGAAACTCCACCCAGATTGGGATTTGAACCGGGAATCTCCTAGCACTGAGAGGAGAACATGCCAACCACTAAACCACCGTCTGAACCATTTTGTTCTATCCGTCTTCCACTTAATAATTAATAACAGTACAGTCGCGGGGGGGGTTCCCCATGCTCATCCAGGGGAGAATGTCTCGGGCGCTGGGCAGATACACCCAGGACAGGACGCCAATTTATCACTTGACATACACTCACTCACACAGACACACTATATATGGGGAAATTTAGAGCACCATACTAAGCACTGAGCCACCGCTCCATCTCCATCCCAAAGCATGAAATTGCATTTTGGAAAGTTGCAGCAGACCGATGCAGAGCGGGACTGCGCCTCTGACTGCGCAGCTCAGGCAGACACACCCCGGCGACTGAGAGGGAATAGCGCTCACTTATTTTTAGCTGGGAAGTCGGGCTGCGTTTGGATTGCCTGCCTCTGATGTTATCCCGTTCTATGGGCCGAGAATGAAAATGAGAGGCAGAGTGAGGGAGGAAGAAAGGGCGAGGTAGACAGAAAGAAAGAGAAGTGAATACCCAGTGCACTGCAGCAAAACGGCTGCAGAGTGGAAGGGCGGGACGTCCTGGGATTAAAAGCCCTTACATTTTAACAAGGGCAGTCAGATTGGGTCATGATCAAACCCCACAGGCTCGTTTGTGATGCGACTGGAATTGCCATTAAGGCTAAAGTGCACAGAGAAAGAGGAAAAGTGATTCAGGGGCGAGCACAGGGAAAAGATGGACTGACACGAGTCACTGAACTGCGTTTAAAAGCAACGGAAACACTGAAAAAGAAAAGAACATGCTACCAGAACTCCAAAAAACACAGAACTCTACAGCGTGATGAAGACGGGTTGTAAAAAAAAAAAAAAGATTTACTCGCTAAAGCAACTTGAAGCTTTATTCACTAAGCTTTTTATTCTAAATAAAATCATGTGGGTGCAAGAGCCTATCCCAGCACTTAAAGAGCAAAAAGCTGGAAACATCCTGCACGGGTCAACAGTCCATTCACACTACGGATGAGACAATGCATCGTTCTTGCAATTAATCAATAAAAATGTTACCATTGAGAACAATTAATAATTATTGTGGCAAAGAGGGAAAGGGGTTATGAATGTCATGACATTTTGAGGTGCTCATTCAATTATTAATTAATTAATTATTATTATTTAAAATAATAATTTATTAATAATTATTAATTGTTCTTAATGGTAACATTTTTATTGATTAATTGCAAGAACGATGCATTGTCTTCCGCTTTGTCCTCTATTGGGGGGGGGGGGGGTTCCCCAGATACACCCAGGACAGGGCGCCAATCCATCGCTGGGCACACACTCACTCACACAGACACACTCTATATGGGGCAATTTGGAGAACTCAATTGACTTGATCCATGTTTTTGGACTGTGGGAGGAAGCTGGAGAACCGGGAGAAAACCCACGTGGACACAGGGAAAACATGGAAACTCCACCCAGATTGGGATTCGAACCGGGAATCCCTAGTGCTGAGAGGAGAACATGCTAACCACTAAGTCACCGTGCTGCTATATATATATATATACATATATATATAAAACCCGTGTTTGGACACACACCCTTTTTTGCTTCACTTATTCTCCATGTTCTCAGTTCCACTTTCTGTAAAGATGGTCTTTGTAGTTCTACAATTCCAGACTATAGTCCATCTGTTTGTACATACTGTGTACGTCCCCTTTACTCTGTTCTAATGGTCAGAACCCCAATAGTAGCACCACAGAGCATGGATTATTGGTTGGTGCATTATTCCTATCCCAGCAGTGTCACTGAGGTGTTTAAATGAAACTACAGCAGCACTGCTGCACTAAACACCCCCTCACTGCATCAGTGTCACTGCAGAACTGACCATAAACAATCCACCACCCAAATGATACCTGTTCTGTGATGGTCCTGACCAACAGAGAACAGAGAACCAACAGAACACAGATGGACTACAGTCTGTAATTATAAAACTACAAAGTCCATCTATATGATAAGTGGAGGAAACAGACGATGGAGAAAGGAGGGGGCGTGTATATAAATAGCAAGGACTTTACTGTAAACGTGCTGCGTAACACATTCAGCATGCTGAACCCACAGACTGCATCCCTCAAAAGCTGACTAGAACAAATAGTGACAGGATCTTGAAGTTTGGCTGAACCTCACGCGCTCAGCGGGGTTTTGGATCGCTGTACAATAAATCTGGGACAGCACATCACTGAACACTTTGATCGTGGTTCATTAAAAGGCTGAAAGTCAAAATGGAAACGGGGGGGGGGGGGTGTAAAATGAAATGTTGTTTTATGTCGGATTTCGTCTTACAGTATGATGCAACCTTATTTAGCAGATGGAATCCGACACCATGTTCAATTATTGCCATTGCATAACAGCAGTTAACGCATGTTGTGAGGATGAGTAATAAATATGTCCTTTCAGATGTCTTTGTGTGCTTATAATCAGCTGAGAACAAAAACTCGAGCTGCATGATGGTTTCACGTCCCGACGGCTAACATTACATTAAGTGCTCCAGAAATGGCACTTTGGACACGCCCCCTTCTTGCTGCATTGTGTTTCCTTCACTTACCATATAGATGGACTTTGTAGTTTTATAATTACAGACTGTGGTCCATGTGCGTTTTGTTGGTTCTGTGTTCTCTGTTGGTTAGGAGCATCACAGAACAGGTATCATTTGGGTGGTGGATTGTTTATGGTCAGTTCTGCAGTGACACTGATGCAGTGAGGGGGAGTGCAGCAGTGCTGCTGTAGTTTCATTTAAACACCTCAGTCACACTGCTGGGATAGGAATAATGCACCAACCAATAACCCCTGCTCTGTGGTGCTACTATTGAGGTTCTGATCATTAGAACAGAGTAAAGGGGACGTACACAGTATGTACAAACAGATGGACTACAATCTGGAAGGGTTCTTATGGTGTAGAACTACAAAGTCTGTCTTTATGGAGTCCTCGTTTCTTCTTATTGCTTAATTAACCTACATCTGTTTATACTATCAGGTCCCTTTAAGGAGGTTTGGTTTCCCAATATTTATGTCTTGAGCCTTTCAAGATTTGCATGAATTATCAATTAAGTCCAAAGACATCCATCCATCCATCCATTATCTTCCTCTTCATCTTCTACTAGGGTCGCGTGCCCATCCAGGGGAGAACGTTTCGGGCACTTGGCAGATACACCCAGGACAGGACGCCAATCTATCATTGAGCACTCAGACAAACACACTCTATATGGGGCAATTTGGAGCTTTCAATTGACCTTGATCCATGTTTTTGGACTGTGGGAGGAAACTGGAGAACCCGGAGGAAACCCACACAGACACAGGGAGAATATGAAAATCCACCCAGATTGGGATTCGAACCGGGAATCCCTAGCACTGAGAGGAGAACATGCCAACCACTAAGCCACAGTGCCGCCCTTCTAAAGGACTTAAGAACGGATATTAAAATGATATTTTCAACACAAATACAACAGATATGTTTCCTTTGTAACGTGAATGAAATGTGGTAGTTACAGCTAGTGTATTACAACCTCCACAACCCCCGACCCCCAACACTGCCTTTTATCCTATTTGGTTTCATCCCACCACATTCAGCACATGTGTTTTGGTGGAGTCTCTCTTTGGTGGAGGAGTTAGAAGCAGGTTAGTATTTTTTAATCTAGCTGGTTTCTCAAAACCACAATCCCCTAACTTCATATTTTAAGAGAAGCATGAATGACTGAGTAGAACCTCCAACCTTTTCTAACATCTCACTGTCACTTTCCTACTTTTGCACTCAGCAACTCAGAAGTAGGTCCGTCCATCGCTATTGTGCTTGCACTATTTTCACCAGAGGGGGAAACTGCACTTACCGTTTGCAGAAAATGCTTTAAACCAATTTTTCGATGCAAGATGACGGGAAAAAACGCACGCACACAATACATGTATGTGAATTTTAGAATGAACACTTGGAGCCCAAATTGCACCCACCTTTCAATAAACGCTGCTTGTTTAGAATCAAAAAAATAGTTCTTATGTTTGGGGTTTTGTGCCGTGGGTAAAAGACTCCATCCATCCATAATCTTCTGCTTCATCCTGTACTAGGGTCGCGGGGGGAGGGGGGGGGTTCCCAATGCCCATCCAGGGACGAACGTTTCGGGCGCTGGGCAGATACACCCAGGACAGGACGTCAATCTATCGCTAAGTGGCACACACTCACTCACAGACACACTCTATATGGGGCAATTTGGAGAACTCAATTGACCTTGAGCCTTGTTTTTGGACTGTTGGAGAAAACTGGAGAACCCAGAGTCAACCCATGTGGACATGGTGAGAAAATGGAAACTTCACCCAGATTGAGATTAAAACCGGGAATCCCTAGTGCTGAGAGGAAAACATGCCAACCACTAAGCCACCGTGCCACCCCTCTCCCCTTATAGAATTTTTTAATATTTATATTATATAGAATTTTTACAGATATATTAGGGTCGGAGGGGGGGGGGGGGTCCCCCATGCCCATCCCGGGGGGAACATTTCGGGCGCTGGGCAGATACACCCAGGACAGGACATCAATCTATCGCTGGACACACACTCTCTCACACAGACACACTCTATATGGGGCAATTTGGAGCATGAGCACTTGAGCGTCTCAATGAAATGCCTGGTCACTGGGGAACCTTGCTGAGATGTGGCGGGCAATTGGAAAACAAGAATGAAGGGAAATCTTTAATGCTGAGAGGAGAACATGCTAACCACTAAGCCACCGTGCCGCCCTTTTCCTTTAATATAAATTTTTTATAGTTATATTATATAGAATTTTTATAGATATATTAGGGTCGGGGGTGGGGGGTGGGGGTGGGGGTTCCACATGCCCATCCAGAGGAGAACGTTTCGGGCGCTGGGCAGATACACCCAGGACAGGACACCAATCTATCGCTGGACACACACTCACTCACACAGACACACTCTATATGGGGCAATTCTGAGAATTCAATTAATCTTGCTTCATGTTTTTGGACTGTGGGAGGAAGAGAACTCGGAGGAAACCCATGTGGACATGGGGAGAACATGCAACCTCCACCCAGGTTGGGATTTATACCAGAATCCTTAGTGCTGAGAGGAGAACATGCTAACCACTAAGCCACCATGCCGCCCGGGGGTGAAAGACTCCTACATGAGAAATCACTCGGAGTAGCATGAGCAGTTGAGCGTCTCAATGAAATGCCCGGTCACTGCTCAGGGGCACCTTGCTGAGATGTGGCGGGCGAGTGGAAAACAGGAATGAGTCATCATCAGAACAGCACCTGGTCGAGCGGAGAACCAGCGACCACCTTCACAGGTTGTAAGTGTGCAGTTGTGGGCCAGCTACATGCTGGCTCAGCTGCGCAGTCACCCATTCAGGTCACAGCGTTTCAGGGACAGTCGCAAAGTGATTTACTGAAATTCCACTAAAACCAAAACGCAGTTTTATTAACGGCCTTGACCTCGGTGGCAATTAAATCAGTTCAGGTGGATGACTGAATAGGCGGCGAGATTCAGGAAATCTCAGATGCGCAGTCAGTGAGCCTGATGGAGAATTATTAAACGGAAGAACCTTAATTAATGTTTAATAAAAGACAGAACTCGCTAATGTCAACGCATCTCCGAAGAGAATTTAGGTCAAGACCAAGCACTGATTGAAAACTGACCCACTGAGCAATTAACAAGTAAACAAATTGGCACCTACATTACAGCATATTCATTCATTAATTATCTCCCGCTTGTTCCTATATTAGGGTCACGGTGGGGTTCCTCATGCCCATCCAGGGGAGAATGTTTCGGGCGCTGGGCAGATACACCTAGGACAGGGCGCCAATCCATCGCTGGGCACACACTCACTCAGACACACACACTCTATATGGGGCAATTTGGAAAATTCAATTGACTTGATCCATGTTTTTGGACTGTGGGAGGAAACCGGAAAACCCGGAGGAAACCCACACAGACACGGGTAGAACATGGAAACTCCACCCAGATCGAACCTAGCGCCGAGAGGCGTACGTGCTAACCACTAAGCCACCGTGCCGCCTCATTGCAGCACATCCCTCACAATTAATTCAATCTAGTAAAACGGACAGGTCCCATCCTAAAATCTGATTGGCTGAGCCGTTTGTCCGGCTGTGCTGTCATAAACATTATTACACACCTACAGTATGTGTGATATGCATGACATTATTTGAAATCATGCCACATCAATGGAAATACAGATAGGTAATTTTCTAGCCCTAAGCCGGTATCCTGTTACTCAGCGATCGGTGGTAAAAAGCAAGGAAGCTTACAGAAACGGATTAGATTACGTTGTGTGACAGTTTTGAATAGACACATATATTAATGAACCCTTATTTATTCATAATGGTCTCTGGAGAACGTTTTATAAAAGCAATAAGACACTTGAGGTTGTGCATTACTGTAAATAAATCACAGGAAAAAAGTGTAATGATAATGCACGCCCTCTTGTCTAATTCAAAGCCCCTTTTTTAATTAAATACTCATTGTTAATAAGTGTCAATATGTAAAAATATTAAAATACATATTTTAAAATGTTTTATTGGCGGCATGCTGGCTTAGTGGTTAGCACGTTCGCCTCTCAGCACTAGGGAATCCCAGGTGGAATCCCAATCTGGGTGGAGTTTCCATGTTCTCCCCGTGTCCGTGTGGGTTTCCTCCGGGTTCTCCGGTTTCCTCCCACAGTTCAAAAACATGGAACAAGTCAACTGAGTTATCCAAATTGCCCCATATAGAGTGTGTCTGTGTGAGTGAGTGTGTTTTCAGCGATAGATTGGCATCCTGTCCTGGGTGTATCTACCCAGCACCTGAAACGTTCTCCCCTGGATCAGCATGGGTAACCCCCCAGTACCCCCTTAGTAAAGGATAAAGCGGAAGATAATGGATGGATGGATGGATGGTTTACACAAATGTAGAATTTTATAATATATCTTATAATAAAGTAATGATACAAGACCTGAAATGTCATCTCGCTTCCGAAGAATCTGCAGCAATGTATTTTAAGTCCCTGTGATTTAGTCTGCCACGTTTTTCTGGTAGAGTTCATGTACCATTTTAAATAATAACAATATTCAATCAAACTTAAGAAGGTTAACTACAACAAAGGTGAGAACGTGCGTATGCTTACTCTCTTAACGTTGATCCTTGGTCGGGTGCAATTCAGTGATAGACTGTAAAAAAGGATGTAAGTGCTGTGAGCCAGTGAACAATAGAGTGACGGGAGAGCTGTTTGATTTCATAATGCTATCAGGTACTTGTACCATTCACCGATGTGAAGCCAGCGCTTCCTGCAAAGCTCCTCGAGAGAGCAGTCTTCAAAATCGGGTTCTCAAAAAGTACAAGCAAAAGCGTCCTGCTCGGCTTAAGGGCAAGATATTAAGCATTAATTAGCCCCAAAACAGCCGGAGGAAAATGGAATGGGATTGTTGATGGGTGTAAAATGAGGTCGTTGGTTCTACCGACAGCGTGCGATTTGAATTTGCACGCTTGCCTGGAGAAGGGTGCAGTGATTGGCAGTCAGTCATTCCAGGGCTGTGTGTCCTGCTAAGTAGGGAGCCTAAGAAGATAAGTGAGTAATACCTTCACGTTTTACGACCGTGAGCCTCATACAGAGGAGATGAAGGATGGACAGGAATCCTGCGGATCACTGCAAGGAGTCGCGGCGCTGTGAAATGGCTCCGAGTCGCAATCCATTATCCATTATCTTCCGCTTTATCCAATATTAGGGTGGGGTTCCCCCATGTCCATCCAGGGGAGAACATTTCGGGTGCTGGGCAGATACACCCAGGACAGGGAGGCAGTCTATCGCTGGACACACACTTACTCACACACACACACACACACTATATGGGGCAATTTGGAGTACTCAATTGACCTTGATGCATGTTTTTGATCCATGTGTGGGAGGAAACTGGAGAACCTGGAGGAAAGCTACCAAACATGGGGAGAACCCAGATTGGGATTCAAACCAGGAATCCCTAGCGCTGAGAGGAGAACATGCTAACCACTAAGCCACTGTGCCGCCCTATGTATTCATTCATGTCTTCATTAATCCATTATCTTCCACATAATGCTCTACTAGGATCTTGGGGTGGGGTGGGGGGGTTCCCCATGCCCATCCAGGGAGAACGTTTAAGGCGCTGGGCAGCTACATCCAGGACGGTGTGCCAATCTATTACTAGGCACACACTCTCAGAGACACACACACACATGAAAACACTCTATATGGGGCAATTTAGGGCCTTGAATTGACCTTGATTCATGTTTTTGGACTGTGGGAGCAAACCGGAGAACGTGGAGGAAACCTACCAAACACGGAGAGAACATGGAAACTTCACCCAGATTGGGAAACGAACCGGGAATCCCTAGTGCTGAGAGGAGAACATGCCAACCACTAAGCCACTGTGCCGCCCCATGAGTTGCAATCAATTACCGTATTTTCCGGACCATAAGGCGCACCGTACTATAAGGTGCAGTCTGAATTACGGACTCTATTTCTGTACTGTACTTATTCTGTACAGCACCGTATTATAAGGCACTTGCTAAAACATACGATCTACAAGAAAAGTAAAGGATGCAAAACGCTGATTTATAATTGAAGTTTATTCTACTACTTGACAAAACACACATTATTTTAATCACTCTTCTCCCACAAATCCATCAAAGTCCTCGTCTTCTGTGTCTGAATTAAAAAGCTGTTTCACTATCCAGCACTCCGGTGTTCCCCCTCATCAATGTCCGAGTCCGTCTCGTCGCCAGGCGGCTGTTCAGCAATGATGCCGGCTTTCGCGAAAGCTCGGACAACAGTTACAGCAGAAACCTCAGCCCAGACATCCACAATCCATTCACAGACGGTGGTGTAACTCGCCCGCCGCTGCCTCTAAATTTTAGAAAACGTGTGTTCGCGTCTATCATCCATCGCTCCCACGCCGCCCGCAACTTTACTTTAAACGCCCGTTTATGCCAATGTCCAGCGGTTGGAGTTCTTTAGTTAATCCTCCCGGAACGACGGCAAGCTCCGAATTAATATTCTTCACTCGGCTTTTCTGTAAGATGAGCGTGCATGGAGTCACAGATCAGCAGGGACGGTGATGTACGGAAAAAACCACCCGCTCGCACAACAATACTTTTATAGAATTTGGAAGGCGCTCCGGATTATAAGACGCATGTCCGATTTCTGGGAAAAGTTTAGGCTTTTAGGTGCGCCTTATAGTCCGGAAAATACGGTAAAAAAAAAAAAAAAAAACTAATGCGGTGCAGATTACAAACCCTGCTTGATATTGCATGAAAAAGCATTAAGGACGCTGGTAATGAATTCGACTCGACGACCTTGATGCGACGGAGCCAAGTGCAAAGTCACCGTGCTGAATTAGTAACTAAAAGCGGCGAGATGGCCAAATCTAAAAGGCGGAAATGTATTCCTTAATATCCCAGAGGCTCTTTGAAGTTCTGGGCGAGATAAAACGCAGCATAATGCCGGAATAAAAGCAGCGCCTGTCTGAGGTTGAGCTTAATGACATATTATCTGAAAGTGGCATGCCGCTGATTTAACGTCACTTTCCGAAATGACTTCGCCGTTCCGACGTGATGACGAGCAAGAGAAGCCAAGGGATGGAAAGTGGAAGGGGGGGGGGGGACTGTCATTTGTTTCCCCCTCCTCCTTTAAAAGAATTCCGGAGATTTGCAGTGTGGGGGATTGGAAGGGACAAGAACTGTCCAGCTTCTCCATTGGTTCTCAGGAGGAGCCGCGGTAGGATGCTGCCTTCCGTCCCCAGAGGGTCTACGTTCTGTTAGAAAAGATCTCGGGAACTTAAAACCCACATAGCCACTGGAAATGGAGGGATTACTGCAGCGAGNGCAAATGCACACTAATCTGCCGCTGCGGTTGCTGCCAATGTTTATGTCGCGCCGAGTGCCAAAGAGTCCTTCATCAATTGACACCGGCCTACGGAGCCAGAGTGAGAGCCGGCTGTTTGGGTTTGCTCACAGCTTGCCTGTGTTCTGTTTCCATGACTCCCCGCTTCGGCTTTTAACATGAACATGTGAAGTTAGGCGATTGCCCCCCTCAGGTGGTCGTTCCAATCAGACATCGGCACACAATAATGTGACAAACGACGGCTTGTGGTTAAGGAACCAGCCTTGTGACCAGAAGGTCCCACCAAGTACTACAGCTAAATTTGCCTTGGGCAAGGTACCTAACCCCAAACCCAACATGGATGGGGTAAATGAGTGTGAGCACTGTAGGCAAACTAAGGGATGGCAATGACATCAGCTAGCTGGGTAGCTACTACAGCTATTTTCTCAAAGCTAACATGGACACTTTAGTTTGTGGAGTATACTCAAACGAACTGAATGCATTTTACTGAATAGACAAACAAGTGTACGATCGCAACCGAGAACCCGGAGGAAACCCACACGGACACGGGGAGAACATGCAACCTCCACCCAGATTGGGATTGGAACCGACCCCATGTATTTATTCAAGTATTCATCCACTATCTTCCACTTAATGCCCTACTAGGATCTTGGGGTGGGGGTGGGGTTCGGCATGCCCATCCAGAGAGAACGTTTCAGGCGCTGGGCAGATACACCCAGCACAGGGCGCCAATCTATCACTGGGCACACACTCACTCACACAGACACACTCTATATGGGGCAATTTGGAGAACTCAATTGACCTTGATCCATGTTTTTGGACTGTGGGCGCAAACTGGGGAACCCTGAGGAAACCCATGTGGGCACGGGGAGGACATGGCAACTCCACTCAGATGGGGATACGAACCGGGAATCCCTAGCGCTAGTTATTGCAACTGATGGCTTTATATATAGAGATTTTTTAATGTACATACAGCACGATTCGAACTTAAGTCAACGCACTATGAAGTTATTTAAAAGTGAAAATAAGGTCGGGTCCTATCCCGCTCCTTCCCTGTCGGCTCAGCGCCCTGCGATGTTCCCGATGTTCCACGCAACACCCTGCAGCGTCTGACGAGAAGTGCGCCGGAGATCATTGGCATGCCCCATACACTCTATTCGGGACTTTCACCGCGAATGCTGCATCAGCAGAGCTCGCAGCATTATGGATGACCCTCTCTGCCCCCTCCCCCCGGAGTTTCTCGCTCCACCACCAGCAGGCAGGAGGTGCAGGAGTATTGCGAGCATGCACCGTGAGCTTCTCTCCACCCACAAGCAGGCTACTCGACAGTTCCCTTCCCCCTCCCACTCTCTGACGGAGACCATATTCACTCGTCACATGCCAATACGCAGCTGCACTGTACTGCACACCATACCCCACAGTGGGAATTATTTCTGCTTTAATGTCACATTTACTCCCGGAACATGAGAACAGACCTTTAACAGATGTACCCCATCTTTTCTTTACAGAGCCAATGAGGAACGATACGCTGTTCTATGAGTTTATCTTGAGGTCTATACGGATCGGGGGTATGGGGGGGGGGGGGGTAAAGCAGGCAGTACTATTCCCTCACAGGAATCATGGGTTTAATTTTGGGGCAAGAAATTGTCTTTCCAAAAATGTAATAGGGCAGCATGTTGGCTTAGTGGTTGGCATATTCTCCTCTCAGCGCTAGGGATTCCCGTGTCCACATGGGTCTCCTCCGGGTTCTGCGGTTTTCTCTTACAGTCCGAAAACATGGACCAAGGTCAACTGAATTCTCCAAATTGCCCCATATAGAAGGTGTTTGAGGCCGTGAGTGTGTTCAGTGATAGATTGGCGCCCTAATCTGGGTGTATCTGCCCAGTGCCCGAAACGTTCTCCCCTGGATGGGGATGGGCATGGGATGGGCATGGGGAACCCCCCCGCAACCCTAGTAGATAAAGTGGTAGATAATGTCAAACGATCAAAGTCATTCATTCATTCATTCATTATCTTCCGCTTTATTTATTTATTTATTTATTGGGGTTGGCCGCGGTGGGGTTTGGACTGTGGAGGGAACCCTGAGAACAGAGACCAGAGGAGAACATGGAAACTCCACCCAGGTTGGTATTCAAATCTGGATCCCCCGGGCTGAGAGGAGAACGTGCTAACCACTAAGCCAACATGCCAACCCAAAGCTTTTAACCTGCTCTTAATTGCCCCTACTTTGTGATGGACTGTTGACCTGCTATGGGTGTTTCGGCACCTTTTACAAAATAATTGGTGGGATAGGCACCACTGCACTTCCAGCATAATTGAGATAAGCGGCTAATTAAGTACAAATATGAAAACCTTAGACATTAAAGGGGTTTATTACGTCGTCAGTTCTCCCAACAGAACAATATTTGGAAAGCAGATGTGAACGAATGAAGTTCATTTCAATGAAATTCTGGAATAACAGATTTAAAAAGCGATCAGTAACCGGAGTTATTACTTGCCGGAGCCGTTTTGGGGTAATTACAGCCATCTGTGTGGATACGTTTGCTCCAGCTGTGCACCAAGGCTCGGAAATATCTGACCATTTTGGTGAATAGTTTGAGAGAAGGCTGCCCAGTGATAGATTGGCGCCCTGTCCTGGGTGTATCTGCCCAGCGCCCGAAACGTTCTCCCCCGGATGGGCATGGGAAACCCCCCTGCAACCCTAGTAGAAGGCAAAAAAAAAAACATTCTCTGCTGTCCAGTGGGGGCATTTCCCCTTTAATCTTGATGAATTGCCGAATAACAACCCCAACGCATGACACTGCCACCACAATGCTTCCCAAATTATTATGTACTATATAATTACATTTACCTAACAGTTAGTTATGGCTGGCTTATTGGTTAGCATGTTCTCCTCTTAGAGCAAGGGATTTCCTGTTGGAATCCCAATCTGGGTGGAGTTTCCATGTTCTCCCCGTGTCCGTGTGGGTTTCCACCAGGTTCTCCGGTTTCCTCCCACAGTCCAAAAACATGGATCAAGGTCAATTGAGTTCTCCAAATTGCCCCATATAGAGTATGTCTGTGTGAGTGAGTGTGTCCAGTGATAGATTGGTGCCCTGTCCTGGGTGTATCTGCCCAGCGCCCGAAACGTTCTCCCCTGGATGGGCATGGGGAACCCCCCACCATGATCCTTGTAGAGCGTTAAGGGAAAGATAATGGATGGATGAAAACATGACAACAGAACGACGATAAAGCTAATGTTTACATCTACAAGAGAAATCTTGGACCCCTGACCGTCATCCGTGAGAGCAACATGGTACAACATATCAGTGCATAAGCCAAATTCAATCTCAATTGTTTGCTTAAAATTGCCCCATATAGTAAGTAAAGCCTAGCAATGGTGTGACATGTTGTCCTGGGCGCCCAGTATATATATATATATATATATATATATATATATATATATATATATATATATATATATATATATATATATATATATCTATCAATCTGAAGGTTAGGGGTTCTGTGGTGGTAAATATCATATGACAGAGCAACAGTTAAAGTCCAAAATTATTTAATAAGATTTGCAAATCGAGAAGCCAGACAAACAACCTAATGGAGGTTGTTGTAAGCTTCTGAGCTCACGACTGCTCAGCTTTAGTTCAAACGAAAAACACAGCCAATAAAAAAATAGGTAATACAGTTTCTGTCCAATAATAATGTAACAAGACCAGGTAAAAAAGAAAAACACATGTAGAGGAAGCTATACCATATATGGTTTCCAACCCTTCACAACCTGTTTGCATCTGGAAAGGAAAGTTTTGGGGCACTTCGACCCAGAACCATGCTCACTCCGCTTCCAATGCACCTGCTTTGTGAAATAACATCCTCCCAACACATTCTGTCCCATAAAATCGCTTCTCTCATTTCCTTTCAAGGTTATGTAGAGAAGTTTTGTAAATGTCACATTAACACTAAAATGGGTTAATAAAATTCATTCATTCATTATCTCCCGCTTTATTCTCTATTAGGGTCGCGGTGGGGTTCCCCATGCCCATCCAGGGGAGAACGTTTCGGGCGCTGGGCAGATAGACCCAGGACAGGGCGCCAATCCATCGCTGGGCACACACTCACTCACACACACACACTCTATATGGGGCAATTTTGGAGAACTCAATTAACTTGATCCATGTTTTTGGACTGTGGGAGGAAACCGGAGAACCCGGAGGAAACCCACGCAGACACGGGGAGAACATGGAAACTCCACCCAGATGGGGATTCGAACCGGGAATCCCTAGCGCTGAGAGGCGAACGTGCTAACCACTAAGCCACCATGCCGCCCGGTTAATAAAATATAATACATAATGAATTTCCACTACAGGTTTAAATCCCAGGTCCACTGAAGTTACCAGTGTGGGTCCTTGAGCAAGACCCTTAACCCTCATTGCTCCAGGGATGTTGTGATTAACCCTGTGCTCCCCTTGTAAGTCGCTTTGGATAAAAGCATCTGCTAAATGACCAAATGTAATGGAATGTAATATGGGAATGCGGAACACCAGAACACCCCCTACGACCCTGGTAGAGGATTAAGCGTGAAAGTCTACAGTCTGTTCTCTAAACACAAAGACATGGCTGTTGAAACAACGTCCTCCAGCGACGTCCATAATCATGAAGCCCAATGCTTACGCATGTTGATTGCTCGGCGGTTAGTCACACCGCGCAAGTCATTCTGACAATGAAAGCCAGTTGGGAATAACATGGCGGAGCGCTGCCTTTGGACGCAAACGTGAGACGAGCTCCTGGAAAGCAAAGAGACGTCGGGAAATTAGCCACACAGCACCAGTCACTTCGAGAGCCAAGCCGGGTATGAAGTGGCAAACGCACGACATATCTAGCATGTAATGAGCCTAATAGAGGCCTCTGTTCTGCATCAGGAGCGTGTGCGGTTGTATGTGTGTGTGCTCGTGATAAACGGGTCCCTTTATGCAAGCGGGAGGCTGAATAGGCCCCTTACTAAATTGGGTGTGATATTTGTATTGGATGATCCTAATCCGTGCCGACAGCTACAGCTCCCTGTGCTCTGCAGACAAGGGGAATTATGCTGAAGCACTGAGTTAGGTTGGGCTCTCCAAATCCACACTAGGTGCAAAACACCGACAAAGGAACCGTGTTCTGCAACAGGGCACGATGGCCACAGACGAGGTCGGACATAACGTCCAATGACGGCATCGGGTGATGATGATGAGAGATGTCAATCAAGGGATATTGTTTTTTTGGGATTGTTTGGTACCGAAATGCGCATTGGAAGTGGTAGACTTGTGGGGAAGGAACCAGCCTTGTGAGCTGAAGGTCCCTGGTTCTATACCTGGTCCCACCATTACTATGACTGAAGTGCCCTTGGACAAGGGCACCTAACCTCACTTGTCTCTGTGACTGTGTGTGTGTCCAGCGATAAATTAGCAACCTGTGCTGGGTGTATCTGCCCAGCGCCCTAAACGTTCTCCCTGGATGGGCATGGGGAACCCCCCCATGATCCTAGTAGAGCATTAAGTGAAAGATAATGGATTAATGAACAAATAAATGTGATTGTTTGGTAACGAAATGCGCATTGGAAGCCCGTTGTAGACTTGTGAGCAGAAGTTCCCTGGTTTAATACCTGGTCCCACCAGTCCTTGGACACTTTTCTTGCTCATAAGGCTGCCCATGGCGAATACGCCAACCACTAAACCACTGTGCCACCCGCAATTTAAAACTGTGGGAAGAACCAGAACCTCCTGGTGGAACCCTCGCAGACCAGGAGAAAACATACAAAAGCTCTTATTTGCTTTATACTATGTTTAGCAATATTTTATTATTTATTGTCCATACCTGAAAAGTAGATGGCACGGTGGCTTAGTGATTAGCACGACTGCCTCTCAGCACTGGGGATCCTCCAGGTTCTCCGGTTTCCTCCCACAGTCCAAAAACATGGATTCAAGGTCAATTGAATGCCCTAAATTGCCCCATAGTGTGTTTTTGAGTGTGTCTCTGTGATAAATTAGCAACCTGTGCTGGGTGAATCTGCCCAGCGCCCGAAACGTTCTCCCTGGATGGGCATAGGGAACCCAACCATGATCCTTGTAGAGCATTAAGTGGAAGATAATGGATTGATGAACAAATAAATGGGATTGTTTGGTAACGAAATGCACATTGGAAGCCCGTTGTAGACTTGTGGGGAAGGAACCAGCCTTGTGAGCTGAAGGTCCCTGGTTCAATACCTGGTCCCATCAGTACTATGGCTGAAGAATCCTTGGGCAAGGGCTCCTATCCCAACTTGCTCATAAGACTGCCCATGGCGATCATGCCAACCATTAAACCACTGTGCCACCCACCATTTAAAACTGTGGCTTAGTGATTAACACGACTGCCTCTCAGCACTGGAGATCCTCGGTTTCCTCCCACAGTCCAAAAACATGGATTCAAGGTCATTGATGCCCTAAATTGCCCCCTAGTTTGTTTTTGAGAGTGTGGCTCTGTGATAAATTAGCTACCCGTGCTGGGTGAATCTTCCCAGCGCCCGAAACGTTCTCCCTGGATGGGCATGGGGAACCCAACCATGATCCTAGTAGAGCATTAAGTAAAAGATAATGGATTAATGAACAAATAAATGGGATTGTTTGGTAACGAAATGCGGATTGGAAGCATTTTTGGACATTGTAGAACCAGCCTTGTGAGCTGAAGGTCCCTGGTTCAATGCCTGGTCCCACCAGTACTATAACTGAAGAACTGAAGGGCACCTAACCCCACTTGCTCCCCGGTCCCTGTATACAAGGCTGCTCACCACTCCGGGCACGTGTGCTCACCTCGCTCAGTGTGTGTATATGTGTGTGTGTGTTGCACAGATGTGTTAAAAGTGGAGGACACATTCCTGTGTGTGTAAGCCGATGACTTCATCACTTTGGTATCATATTGAAACACCGCTGAGTGTTTCTTTATAGTCCGTCTATAGAATCACTACAACATTGGGTTTTTATTACACAGCCTGCAAAAGGTTAAGGAGACGAAATAAATAGTTACTGGATCCTATTCCGTCAACGGCAGTTTAAGACACTGCGAAGAGAATGAATTAAAACAGAGTCTATTAAACTAACGACCCTGTGGAGTTTAATGGCACTTCTTATCAGGGCCCTCTGTTTGGGTGGAACTCTAAGTTCTGGGTGTAGTGTGGAGTTCCGTGCTTTGCCAAAAAAGACAATTAATATAGCGTTTCTTTCAATTTACTGACCCGAATGTCGCGAAGGAGGGTGATGCAATATGCAGTGTAATGAAAGGCAGCGTGCTCACCATCGGATCCCATTCACATTTATCTCAGAATCTGGCATTCTGCCCACAACAAAACACAAGTCCTGGGTGCTTCCATCATTAATTCATAAGGGCTTATTTTCTGGAAACATAATAAAAGGCTTTGAGTGTATACATGAATATTAAGTATCTTACCATGGTACAGTGACATAATAAAACCAAAGGAGAAGAAAGACGTATTGGAAGGAATTTATTCTGCCGTTATGATTACTGCTCTGCTTGGATGGATAAGGAGATGAGAGCATTGGTTTTTTAAAGTAATTGTTCTGTTACTATGCTCAAGGGTTTGGGGGACGTTTGTGCAACGTTAGGTTAAGGTCTTGATGGTCTTTGAATGCTTTGAAAACTTTGGTATACAGAGGTTCTTTGTCCGAAACGTAAAACAAGCCCTTATCATCCGTCCATCCACCCATTATCTTCTGCTTTATCCTCTACTAGGGTCGTGGGGGCAGTTCCTCATGCCCATCCAGTGGAGAACGTTTTTGGGCACTGGGCAGATACACCCAGGACAGGGTGCCAATCCAATGCTGGACACACTCACTCACACAAACACACTCTATATGGGGCAATTTGGAGAACTCAATTGACTTGATCAATGTTTTTGGACTGTGGGAGGAAACCAGAGAACCCGGAGGAAACCCAAGCGGACACACTCAGATTGGAATTCGAACCTGGAATCCCTAGCGCTGAGAGGAAAATGTGCCCTTCCAAACATTCATTCATTCATTATCTCCCGCTTTTTCCTTTATTAGGGTGGCGGTGGGGTTCCCCATGCCCATCCAGGGGAGAACGTCTCGGGCGCTGGGCAGATACACCCAGGAAAGGGCACCAATCCATCGCTGGGCACACACTCACACGCACAGACACACTCTATATGGGGCAATTTTAAGAATTCAATGGACTTGATCCATGTTTTTGACTGTGGGAGGAAACCGGAGAACCCGGAGGAAACCCACGCAGACATGGGGAGAACATGGAAACTCCACCCAGATTGGGATTCGAACCAGGAATCCCTAGTGCTGAGAGGAGAACATGCTAACCACTAAGCCAATATATCTTTAAATGGAAAAACACACCAACCGAACATTCAGAATATTAAGCCATAGCTGTTCTGTTCCTTTTTTTTTTTTTTTTTTTTTTTTTTCTTTTGCGCCATTTCTCTGAGCCTCGCAGGGTCTGACATTGGGGTGAAATGCTGGGAAATCAACACCGAGAAGATTGTCAGCTGTCTCACATGTTTCCAACTTGTAAGTAATCTCTCTCGCTGTGAAAGCCACTTTGAAGTGTTTGGATTTTACCTTCTGAGGATCAGAGCTTTTATTATGTACTGATGCATAAAGCCATGGAACTTAAAGAGGATGTTCGTTCTTTTTTACACGACTGTCTGTAAGCTTTTCTATAATGGCTTACCAAACCATAAACATGCATTCACATTATTAGACGTCAAACGTCAGATCAACAGAATGCATCTGCTTTACGGCTAAATGGAGAATTCCATCCATCCATCCATTATCTTCTGCTTTATCCTCTACTACGGTCACGAGGGGGTATGGGGGGGTTCCCCATGTCCATCTAGGGGAGAACATTTCGGGCACTGGGCAGATACACCCAGGACAGGGTGCCAATCAATCACTGGGCACACACTCACTCACACAAACACACTCTATATGGGGAAATTAAGAGCATTTAATTTGCCTTGAATCGATGTTTTTGTGTGTCTGTGAGACCCACACAGACAATTGCAATTTTTTAGTTCCCCATGCACAACCAGGGAGAACGTTTCAGGCACCCAGCACAGGGTGCCAATCCATCAACACACACTCACACAGACACACACAAACTATATAGGTAGGGGCAATTTCAAGCAGCTCATTTACCTTGTATCCATGTTTTTGGACTGTGGAAGGAAACCAGAAAACCCACATGGACACGGGGAGAACACCCAGGTTGGGATTCGAACCAGGAATCCCTATTGCTGAGAGGAGAACATGCCAACCACTAAGCCACCATGACACCCAGTGTTTAATATCCATCCATACATTATCTTCCGATTAATACTCTACTAGGGTCGTGGGGGGGTTCCCCATGCCCATATAGGGGAGAACTTTTCGGGCGCTGGGCAGATACACCCAGAACAGGGCACCAATCTATCGCTGGGCACACACTCACTCACACAGACACACTCTATATGGGGCAATTTAGAGAGTTCAATTGACCTTGATCCATGTTTTTGGACTGTGGGAGGAAACCGGAGAACCCGGAGGAAACCCACGCAGACACGGGGAGAACATGGAAACTCCACCGAGATTGGGATTCAAACCGGGAATCCCTAGTGCTGAGAGGAGAACATGCTAGTGGTTAGCATGTAAACCACCATGCCGCCCTCTCATCTCATTATCTTATGCTTTATCCTAAAATGGAGAACGTTCAGACCCAGGACAGGGTGTCAACCCATCGCTGGGCACACACACTATATACAGACAATGTACAAAGGGGCTAAATTTACTTGACTGTGGGAGGAAACTGGGGAACCCCATTCGGAGAACCCTGAATCCTGATCTGGGTGGAGTTTGGATATTGGTTAGGCCGGGTTCTCCGGTTTTCTTTTACAGTGAAGTCTCCAAAGGAAATTTTGCTGCTAAAATTGCCCCTATATACTGTGTGTGTGTGTCGATATAAGGCACCCTGTCCCGGGTGTATCTGCGCAGTGCCCGATATGTTCCTCCATGAGGAACCCCCCTCAATCCTAATCCCTAGTCCTTAGTATGAGACTATTCTGAAGCTAATGAGATAAAATGAGACTATAAAATATTGTTTTTCGGAGCGTTAGCTGATTTACGACCTTTTCAGAAGCCGATTTGTTCATGTCCTGCCATAAAAAGCGGGTTCATTTTTTTTCCACATGACTGCAGCATTGCACACCCACATTAAAGTATGCAGGCTGGGGCTGTTTGCTGTCTGCTCTACCTCATCTTCATCTCCTGCCGAATCCTTTGGCTGCTTATGAAACAGTGGAAGTCTGAGGATGCAGTGCACTCCAAACAGACGCCGCCTTGATTTCTAAACACTTGTGAAATGAAAACAAGCTTTAGAGGCTTTAACATCACCATCGCAGCCCAACAGCTCCAATTGGAAACGTGGCTTAAATCACGTGAGAGCTGAGGTGAGCTGCAAGAGCCCAGTTTGTGCACAGAGGGCTCATTTAACACTTTGCAGAGTCCTGCAGATGGAAAATGAGCTTTTGTTGGTTTGGCAGGTCGTTAGAATTAGCTGGAAACTAAAAAGCAAAAAGAAATAGTACATATATATATATATATATATATATATATATATATATATTCTATATTTATATCTATTCTATTCTACATTTTATATATGTCTGCGCTGGTTTCCTCCCACAGTCCAAAAACATGGATCAAGTCAATTGAATTCTCAAAAATTGCCCCATATAGAGTGTGTCTGTGTGAGTGAGTGTGTGCCTAGTGATGGATTGGCGCCCTGTCCTGGGTGTATCTGCCCAGCGCCCAAAAAGTTCTTCCCTGGATGGGCATGGGGAACCCCCCCCCCATGACCCTAGTACAGTATAAAGCGGAAGATAATGTATGGATGGATATTAAACACCGGGCGTCATGGTGACTTAGTGGTTGGCATGTTCTCCTCTCAGCAATAGGGATTCCTGGTTCGAATCCCAATCTGGGGGGAGTTTCCATGTTCTCCCCATATCTGCCCAGCGCCCGAAACGTTCTCCCCTGGATGGGCATGGGGAACCCCACCGCAACCCTAATAGAGGATAAAGCGGGAGATAATGAATGAATGAATGAATGAATGAATATATATATATAAAACAGATGGAGTACAGAATGTAACTGTTGAACTACAAAGTCCATCTATATGTTTAATGGAAGAACAATCAGGCAAACCTAATATAGTGTATGTTTTAACATCTTCATCCTTCCAATGTATCTGTTTTTACCAATTAAAGCACTTCTATCGTTCAGTAGACATTGCAGACGGATAATCACTTAGTTCCGATAATTAATGCCGCGCAAGCAGCAGACCTCTTTACTATTTGCTCTGAATTGGGTTCCATTGGGTGCACAGACTTAAAGCCTGGTGCAGACGGGTCATGCTTTATCATGACTGACTAGAAATGAAAATGGTCGATTCCGTTATCAGCACGGCGAGTCCATTAGCATACCAATTACCACCGCCGGGGTACGTTCAGCGGCCGGGATACGGGGCGGAGCGGGGAGGCAATAGGAACACATCCACACTGCATGCATAAGGGAGCTCTGAACGCACAGGCACTCGCACACAAACGCACACATTCATACATTGTTCATAGGAAAACACACACCCACACACACTGGCACTGCAGCATCTAAAACAAGGGTTATATAAAATGATGCCAAAGCCATCAACCAACCCAAAGCCCTGGCAGGAGGTGTGGGAGAGAGAGATAACATATGGAGAATAGTGGGAACTCTACTCCGTCAAGCAAAAGCATTTGGCAGAGCTGGCCAGACGCAGGAAGTCTGCTCATGGGGGCTTCAATAGAATGACGTAGTAATATCCAATGCCACTCCGAGCGGGGTGATAAAAATAAGCAGAACGCAAGCGAGCCCAACCATTAAGCATCACCTGCTCTAATTAAAATGCTAATTCCCCAGAGTCTGCATACGTTCGTCTGCGATTCCTTCGATTCCGTGCTGATTTGCTCAGCGACGGAAAACAATAGGAACACAGACGCACTATGGCAAGGTGATTCCAACCAGCGTGACAGATGTTCCAAGGGATTCCCAGTGGGTGGAGATGTGCTATATCAATCCCAAACAACAAAAGGAAGCAGAAGTGTGGAACGGGAACCAGAACGCAAACACGAAAATGGATATTTAGCAAGCAATTGAAAGAAAATAGAAATCCTAATCACCAGGAGACAACACAAATGTCTCCAACCAGTAAAGAACTAACCAGTAAACAAAAAGAGCATGTAGGATAATATAGTAGCAGTTAAAAGTTTGGACACGCCCCCTACTTGCTCAATGGTTTATTTGCTCCACTTATCATATAGATGGACTTCTAGATGGTTCTGTTGGTTCTCTGTTCTCTGTTGGTCAGGACCATCACAGAACAGGTATCATTTGGGTGGTGGATTGTTTATGGTCAGTTCTGCAGTGACACTGATGCAGTGAGGGGGGAGTTAAGTGCAGCTGTGCTGCTGTAGTTTCACTTCTCCACCTCAGTGTCACTGCTGGGATAGGAATAATACACCAACCAATAATCCCTGCTCTGTGGTGCTACTATTGGGGTTCTGACCATTAGAACAGAGTAAAGATGGATTTTGTAGTTTTATAATTACAGACTGTAGTCCATCTGTGTTCTGTTGGTTCTCTGTTCTCTGTTGGTCAGGAGCATCACAGAACAGTATCATTTGGGTGGTGGATTGTTTATTGTCAGTTCTGCAGTGACACTGATGCAGTGAGGGGGGTGTTTAGTGCAGCAGTGCTGCTGTAGTTTCATTTAAACACCTCAGTCACACTGCTGGGATAGGAATAATACACCAACCAATAACCCCTGCTCTGTGGTGCTACTATTGGGGTTCTGACCATTAGAACAGAGTAAAGATGGACTTTGTAGTTCTACAATTCCAGACTGTAGTCCATCTGTTTGTACATACTGTGTACGTCCCCTTTACTCTGTTCTAATGATCAGAACCCCAATAGTAGCACCACAGAGCAGGGGTTATTGGTTGGTGAATTATTCCTATCCCAGCAGTGACCGTTAGTTTAGTGTAGTTTGATTTAAACACCTCAGTGTCACTGCTGGGATAGGAATAATACACCAACCCAATAATTCCTGCTCTGTGGTGCTACTATTGGGGTTCTAACCATTAGAACAGAGTAAAGGGGACGTACACAGTATGTACAAACAGATGGACTACAGTCTGGAATTGGAGAACTACAAAGTCCATCTCTACTGTAAGCTACAGTAAGGAGAACATGGAGAACAAGTGGAAAAAGGAGGCGTGTCCAAACAAAGACAAAAGTATCGGGACACCGATTTAACTCGCCGCAGCTCCTAGGACATCCCACAGTAAGGTCAGCCTCCACTCTTGTTTAGTAGAGTGAGAATTTTGTCCATTCATTCCGACAAGGTCAGACGCTGATGTTTAAAGAAAGGCCCTGACTCAGCATCGCTGTTCTAATTACTCTCAGAGGTGTTACAGTGGGGTTAAACTCAGGACTCTGAGCAGCATCCATTTAAGGACGTGGCCAAAGAAAAGGACCATCCCCGAAATCTAACATACAGCTGGAGTTGAGGTGTATTTTGTAAACAGTACATTTGTGAGTGTAAATGTTCAATTTGATGCATTATAGAATAATTTTATTAATAATGCATTAATTAAATGGACAACCTTGCAAAAAGTTTTTTTAAAGATTTTGTTTAAGCACAGTTGCTTAGTGGTTAGCATGTTCTCCTCTTGTGGGGGGTTCCCCATACCCATCCAGGGGAGAACGTTTTGGGCGCTGGGCAGATACACCCAGGACAGGGCGCCAATCTATCGCTGGGCACACACTCACTCCCACAGCCACACTCTATATGGGGCAATTTGGAGACTTCAATTGACCTTGATCCATGTTTTTGGACCGTGGGAGGAAACTGGAGAACCCGGAGGAAACCCACACAGACATGGGGAGAACATGAAACTCCACCCAGATTGGGATTCGAACTGGGAATCCTTAGCACTGAGAGGAGAACATGCTAACCACTAAGCCACCGTGTCACCCTTAAAACAATACATCCATCCATCCATTTTCTTCCACTTTATCCTCTATTAGGGTCGCAGGGGGGGGGGGTCCCATGCCCATTCAGGGAAGAACTCCCTGAGCGCTGGGCAGATACACCCAGGACAGGGCGCCAATCTATCACTGGACACACACTCACTCACACAAACACTCTATATGGGGAAATTTGGAGAACTCAGTTGACTAGATCCATGTTTTTGGACTTTGGGGGAAACCAGAGAACCCGGAGGAAACCCACGTGGACACGGGGAGAACATGGAAACTCCACCCAGATTGGAATTCGAACCGGGAATCCCTAGCACTGAGAGGAGAACATGCCAACAACTAAGCCACCAATTATGAAACAATACTTCCATTCATTCATTATCTCCCGCTTTATCCTCTATTAGGGTCGCGGTGGGGTTCCCCATGCTCATCCAGGGGAGAACGTCTCAGGCGCTGGGCAGATAGACCCAGGACAGGGCGCCAATCCATCGCTGGGCACACACTCACTCACACAGACACACTCTATATGGGGCAATTTTGAGAATTCAATTGACTTGACCCATGTTTTTGGACTGTGGGAGGAAACCTGGAGAACCCGGAGGAAACCCACGTGGACACGGGGAGAACATGGAAACTCCACCCAGATGGGGATTCGAACCGGGAATCCCTAGCGCTGAGAGGAGAACGTGCCAACCACTAAGCCACCGTGCCGCCTGAAACAATACTTAATAAAAATAAAATAAAATATAATAAAATCACGATAACCAAAATGTTTTTTTTAATCCATAACCATCCAGCTCACAGCTTTACAAACCATCCATCACTACCATTTCCTTCTGCAGTGCATCACATGGATAACCCCAGAGTGTGCACCCCCCCCCCCCATGCATCTCACCGTACGAGGCAAGCGCACCGTTTTCAGCTTATACAGACGTAAAGAGAGTACACGGATCCCTGCAGCTGGACAGATGTGCAGCTAAATGTAATTTGACATGCATGAGAAGCGTCTCTGTCCGGGTAGAGGCGCGGCACAGCAGGCTGTTTACTAATGATATCAAGGTCAAGTGCTTCCTCAGGGGTGCGAGGAACTTGCACTATTTACGACTAATCCACATCTTTCAAGCCATGCCAAGCTGGCCGACGCGGCGCCAACCCCGATCGGCAGGCCCTGGACAATCAACAGCTCTGGGGCAGCGCCAGAACCGAGGGGCAAGTAGGCACAGCACCTGTGCTGGTGTGTAGGAGGGCAGATCAGGTTTGTTTACAATGCTGGGATCCATGAAAATGATGGAGATATGATGCTCTAGGGAGGCACGGTGGCTTAGTGGTTAGCATGTTCTCCCCGTGTGCGTGTGCGTTTTCTCCAGGTTCTCCGGTTTTCTCCCACAGTCCAAAAACATGGATCAAGGTCAATTAAAGTCTCCAAATTGCCCCATATAGAGTGTGTCTGTGTGAGTGAATGTGTGCCCAGCGATAGATTGGCGCCCTGTCCTGGGTGTATCTGCCCAGCGCCCGAAACGTTCTCCCCTGGATGGGCATGGGCATGGGGAAACCCCTCCCACTGCGACCCTAGTAGAGGATAAAGTGGAAGATAATGGATGGATGCATCAAGGGCGTCACGTGGTTTAGTTGTTAGCATGTTCTCCTCTCAGCACGGGGGATTCAGGTTTGAATCCCAATCTGGGTGGAGTTTCCATGTTCTCCCCGTGTCTGCGTGGGTTTCCTCCGGGTTCTCCGGTTTCCTCCCACAGTCCAAAAACATGGCTCAAGGTCAATTGAAGTCTCCAAATTGCCCCATATAGAGTGTGTCTGTGTGAGTGAGTGAGTAAGTGTGTCCAGGAATAGATTGGCACCCTGTCCTGGGTGTATCTGCCCAGCGCCCGAAACGTTTTCCTCTGGATGGGCATGTACCCCTTCCCCCCTCGTGACCCTAGTAGAGGATAAAGCGGAAGATAATAAAAAAATGAATGATGGTGGCTGTGCAGCTTGAACTCCAAGGCTCGGTTTGGCGCTAATTGCCCCACCGGATCGCGATGCTGATGGCAAATGATGCTCGAAGTGCCAACTCTGGTGCAAAACGTGGCTGCAACCAGGACCTATTGTTAAAATGCATGCTGTCACATGCAGGAGGCGGTGCAGCTCGGGAGCACCACGGACAGCGCACCCGAACTCTAATTGCCCCGCCGGTTAACGCTACTGATGGCAAACGAAGCTCGAAGTGTGAACTCTGGGGCAAAAAGCGGCTGCAACAAGCGACCTATTGTTAAAATCCATCCCTATGGGGCAAGAGGCTGTGCAGCTTCTCAACGCACCGAACTCCACGGCTCGGTTTGGCGCTAATTGCCCCGCCGGTTGGTGATGCTGATGGCGGACGAAGCTCGGGGTGCGAACATCCAGAGAGAGAGCTATTGTTGAAATGCAGAGCGTACCTTTGTTGACTCTCCGCAAGATCTGACATCGGCATTTGAACGAGACGGCGATCATGCTCGGTGCTCCGCAAAAATGCCCCGCCGCACGCGCGCATCCGGATCCCGCTGTCCG
>JAFMOD010000485.1:321312-333445 GCA_019802435.1 Corydoras maculifer
ACTTAACGACATACTTAATGCAAATGAACGGAAGGTCATGTATCACATCCAGTCAGAGGTCAGTGCCAAAACCGAGGAATCCATGGCCACCGCTGTCCTGTAAGGGATTTGCTGTTGCATTTAGGGTAATACTATGCAACCCTGAATCCAATCATGCAGATATAAATCCCACATGGTGAAGCACATCTGTGATTTGCAGCTGCTCGGGGAAGGTGAGGCGTGTTGTGCTTTGAAGTTTCTCACGGTGTCTGTGAATCGCTGAGCACTCTCCTCAGCTGCACAGAGCGCATTCAGCTCTGAGGAAATGGACAGGTGCCCTGGGGAACGACTGTAGTGCATTAAGGGGAGGGGGAGAGAGAAAGGTGGCGTTTGTGTTAATGGAGGTGCCGGCTGAACTCAGACACCAAGCCACAGTGCAGGGACCAGTGCGGCTCTGGAGCACATGAATTAGGGCGAGTGCATTCTGTGTCCTAGTAATGGAGGGGTAGAGCAGTGTGCTGTTTAAAGTGTGTTCGTTAGGTTCTTAAAAAGCCAAATACTTCCAGAGATGCAAATTTAAATCCACAGTATCAATGACATTGCTTTTTGTTAGTATATAATTATGAAATCGTACAATAATAATAATAATTAAAAAAATAATAATAATTTCAATTTACACTGGAGCGGCATGGGGGCTCAGTGGTTAGCATGTTCTCCTCTCAGCACTAGGGATTCCCAGTTCTAAATCCCAATCTGGGTGGAGTTTCCATGTTCTCCCCGAGTCCATGTGGGTTTCCTCAGGGTTCTCCGGTTTCCTCCCACAGTCCGAAAACATGGATCAAGGTCAATTGAATTCTCCAAATTGCCCCATATAGATTGTGTTTGTGTGAGTGAGTGTGTGTCCAGTGATAGAATGACACCCTGTCTTGCGTGTATCTGTCCAGCGCTCGAAACGTTCTCCCCTAGACGGGCATGGGCATGGGAACCCATGGGGAGTTTTCATTTTCTCCCCGTGTCCGTGTGGGTTTCCTCCCACAGTCTAAAAACATGGATCAAGGTCAATTGAATTCTCTAAATTGCATATAAAGTGTGTCTGTGTGAGTGAGTGTGTGCCCAGTAATAGTTTGGCGCCCTGTCCTGGGTGTATCTGCCCAGTGCCCGAAACATTCTACCCTGGATGGACGTGGGAAACCCCCCCCCGATCCTAGTAGAGGATAAAGCGGAAGATAATGGATGGATGGATGGTTGCTAAGGCTACAGAAAAGCAAATCAGCCAAAAACATTCCCACAATGACGTGTTTGTAGGAGGTTCTTCTGATCAAATTGGTCCCTTTGGTTGTTCTCGTAACTTCGGGCGCTGGAGCTGAAACATGCTTTCCATTGCTTTTTAAAGACGAGATGTTACCGCGTTATTCAGACTCACTGTTCCGTTAAAGACACAGGGGGACAATGAGGGTCGTTGCTGTTTTGTGGGAGTCACCACAGAGCCAAATGAATGCCTGTGGAAACGGGAGAACCATCCATTCCACCACGGTGAAGCCTCTGATTGGTGCTTTGGCATCCTATTTAAGACCACATGCTGCTTTAATATTCATAAAAAAATATGTTTGATTACTCTTAACCATCACCTCTGTAAAAATCTGTAGCATAGCAGACTATTTTCGAAGTCTCAGTACACAGCCATTCGTTAGCGAGACATCATCTAGTGTTCTTTTTAAACACCAAAGGCTTCCTTCTGGCTCATCTCCCATGTAGGTCATATTTGTGAAGTCTCTTTCTAATGCTAAATCCACACTCACTGCTGTAACACTATCTGCAAATCCTGTGGAGAGGACTTTCAGCATTTTAAGGAACGTAATCTTCTCAATTTGTAAATGATCTAATAGTAAAAGAGGAGATTTTTAGTATTTAGGCAAATTTGATTTGTATTTCTATAACATATTGTATCGGACGGCTCAGTGGTTAATACAGCCGTCCCTCAGTGCAGGGGATCCAGGTTCGAATCCCAATCTGGGTGAGGTGTGCATGTCTCCCCGTGTTTCTCCACGTTTTCTGGTTTCCTCAAAAAATGCAAAAACATGGATTTAAGGTGAACTATCTGCTCTAAATTGCCCCTATATAGTGTGTATATATTAATAGGTATTTGTATCTGTATGACACAGTGGCATAAAGGTTGGCACATCATCCACCTTTAAGCTCTGTGGATCTAGGTTCAAATCCCAATCTGGGTGAGGTGTGCATGTCCCCGTGTGTTTCTCCACGTTCTCTGGTTTCCTCCCAAAATGCAAAAACATGGAATTTAAGGTGAACTAGCTGCTTTACATTGACCCTATATAGTGTGTATATATTTGTATCTGTATAAAACAGTGGCGTAAAGGTTGGCACATCATCCACCTCTAAGCGCTGTGGATCCAGGTTCGAATCCCGATCTGGGTGAGGTTTATATGTTCTCTCCGTGTGTGCATTTGTTTTCTCCACTTTTCTCCCACAGTCCAAAACCATGGATTTGGAGGGAGCTGTCCAGTGCTGAAACATTGGGAATAATGGAGGGAGCTGTCTGTCTCTGACTATTACTCTGTTTTTTCCATTCATCCATTATCTTTCGCTTTATCCTCTATTAGGGTCGTGAGGGGGTTTACCATGCCCATCCAGGGAAAAATGTTTTGGACGCCGGGCAGATACACCCAGGACATCACTGGACACACTCTCACTCGCACAGACTATGGGAGGAAGCTGAAGAACCTGGAGAAAACCCACGCAGACACGGGGAGAACATGGAGACTCCACCCAGATGGGGATTCCAACCGGGAATCCCTAGCGCTGAGAGGAGAACATGCTAACCACTGAGCCACCGTGCCGCCCTACTCTGTTTTTTACAATTGTTAAAAACGGTCACCTGATCTCAACACTATCTGTACATGACTGTCCTACACTGTTGTTGCTGCCCGGCCGCTCAAGGAGGACGAGTCCCCCACTGAGCCTTAGTCCTCTGAAGATTTCTTCCTTAAAATAACAACATAACAGAGAGTTTAACTAGTAGAGTCTGCAGTATCTGCTCCTTTCCGTTCCGCTGCTTTAGTCACATGCTGCACTGTGTCAATCAAACTCTGGCTATTACCTAAATACTGCTTTTCTTGTTTCTTTCTTTTAAGGTGTTGCCAGTTTCCTTGAGGTGTCGTCATCTTTATCCATGGCTCTGCGCCTACGACAACTACTGACGGTCCTGCAGGACGCCCTCAATGGACTTATATAGTTTTCTTATTGTTCTAGTTTTCAATTGTTAAATACGGGTCACCTGATCTCCACACGATCTGTACATGGCTGTCCTACACTGTTTTTTCTTGCCACTGCTGCTTTGGCTTGCTCTTTGGGGGTTTAAAAGCTTTTAAAACTGTAAAGCTGCTTCGTGACAATGTACTATTGCAGTAATGGAAGGACTGGGATTTGAAGCCACAACCTTTTGTAAGGGATTTATGGTCCTGAACCACTGAGCAGACACACCCCTGACATCAGGACATTTATTAAAAGAGGGTTGTTTTGTTTTGTTTTGTCTTTTTTTAGATTTAAATAAGAAAATAATGGAATGAATACTTTATTTACATAAATGTAAAAGCAGAAAAGTCATATTATTGTTCAGGACTGAACTCATATCAGTGAAATCCAATCACAGGAATGGAAGGCTCTATGCAGTGCTGAAATACTGTCGAGCACCTGCACTTGTCTGTAACACTAGCAGCCCCTGGTGGAGTTATGTGTGAACTGCAGCCAGAACAAGCGCGCTGTTTCATATAGAGGGACATTAAAGCATGAGCGAAGCAGTTCACACAAATAACACATGCACATTTTGATTGTATATAATATTTAAGATATAAATACGTGGCAGACGGCCTTAACATGTTTATATAAGTTGCTGCTTTATAGTGAACTCTGGAAAAATGAATACAATTCCACTGATTGTGGGTGTGTAATTAAATAAATAGCAGCATGTCCTTTATGCTCTTATGTTTAAAAAGTATGTTTATCAAAGCGATAAATATTTGTTGTATATATATATATATATAGGGCGCCAATCTATCGCTGGGCACTATATGGGGCAATTTGGAGAATTCAATTGACTTGATCCATGTTTTTGGACTGTGGGAGGAAACCGGAGAACCCGGAGGAAACCCACGCAGACACGGGGAGAACATGGAAACTCCACCCAGATGGGGATTCGAACCGGGAATCCCTAGTGCTGAGAGGAGAACATGCTAACCACTAAGCCACCGTGCAGCCTATATATATATATATATATATATATATATATATATATATATATATATATATATATATATATATAAATGATCATTAGCACCACAACCTTTCATTTACATTTATATAGATTTTTGTAAACACACTGTTGGTTCAAAGAGTCTGAGGATCAGGCAACAACTGTGGATGCTGCATTAACACGTCACACTGGCAGAGAGCATTGCCCTGACCAATCGGGCAGTCACAGGGAGCAGTGCCAAGCTGTCTCAGACGGGCCACATGCAGACGGAGTGGGGAATTGATTTACTAATTAAAGCAGACCGGTTTTCATTGATATTTCAGTACAGGAGCCAGGAGTCTGCCTCAGCTTACTGAGGACTGCCTTCTGACTCCGAACAGGGTTAGGAACAGGGTTAGGAACAGGGTTAGGAACAGGGTTAGGAACCTGTGTGTGTTTAGAGCCGAGTTCCACACAGATACAAGAACTGATGCTGAACAATGCAGCAAATAATTAACATTTAAATCATTTGTGTATCTACAGGATGTTATGAAATACGTTTGTGTAGTTAATAAGAGGATTTCATGTCGTTTAAAGGACAATGTCATTTTATTAAGAGTCAGCAGCCTGATTTATCCCTTAAAATTTACAAAAAATGCATTGTCATAAAACTGAATCCTGAACAGCACTGTGAAATAAATCTGTATATTTAATAATATAATAATGGGGGGGGGGGGGGCAGCAGGGTGGCTTAGTGGTTGGCATGTTCTCCTCTCAGCACTAGAGATTCCTGGTTCGATTCCCCATCTGGGTGGAGTTTCCATGCTTTCCCCGTGTCTGCGTGGGTTTCCTCCAGGTTCTCCGGTTTCCTCCCACAGTCCAAAAACATGGATCAAGTCAATTGAGTTCTCCAAATTGCCCCATATAGAGTGTGTCTGTGTGAGTGAGTGTGTCTTGTGATAGATTGGCGCCCTGTCCTGGGTGTATCTGCCCAGCGTCCAAAACGTTCTCCCCTGGATGGACATGGGGAACCCCACCGCGACCCTATAAAGAATAAAGGATAAAGCGGAAGATAATGAATGTTCACAGGTTTGCATGTTATCCCTATGTCCACATAGTTTCTCCGGTTTTCCCCCAACATGGATTCAAGGTGAATTAGCTGCTGGTGAATTGCGAGGTTGTGCATTATCGTACCCAACAACATCACTAGCCCTTAATTTATTCACATTTCTCACGTCCTCTTGCTTTCATATACACTAACACCTAGTTGATGTTTGCTATATGGTGTTCCATGATGAAAAACGGGTGTTACTTGGACGTTTGGGTTTGATAATGGACGCTACTTGATCTGCTCTGTTGTAAATAGTGCGCTTAGGAACTCTTATAGTTCCTTCAGCCACTCCATCCACCTTTAAAATATGTTCAGGCCCAAGTTCTCTACCTGTCCCCTCACAAACACAAAGGCAGAGTATTGGACAGCTCCCACACTCTCTGACTTCAGCTCTCATTAACACTGAGACAGCCCAGAAGAGCAATCTTTCAGCCGCCCGTGGCTGCGCCGCATCGATTTCGTCTCAGCTCTCGAGATTAACAGCTCACACGGGTGTCTTTCTGACCCTCCACCAACAGAGGGACACGGAGCCCATGGATGAGTGCTTTCAACTCGGCTTTACAGACACAGGTTGATTTCCTGGCTCTCTCTCTCAGTCTCAAAGAGGGCGGTTGCCTTGGAAACCATGCCGCAGCAACCTCCACCTCCTCCCCATCCCCACATAAGCTACAGGATGTGCAGTGTGTGGCGCTGATCGGAGCTGAAGGCGCCGCTGGGTTAAACACGGCACTGTGGGAACAGACAGAAGTAGTCGCACAGCACGGACAGCACTCTCAGCACTCTCAGTGTGTTGGTGTGATGGAGAAACCCTTTTAATGCAATCTATTATTTCATCATCCAGATTATAATCGCACACAAAGCTCATCGCAGGGTGGATTCATCATTTATCATTCATTCACACCCAGCAACCATTTTACACCACGAAGTAATGTCCTCCTAATGCCCCACCCACCAAGGGGGTGGGTTCACATCGTGTTTATCCACTTTCACTCATAAAGAATTCACAGCAACCAGGTTCTGCACACCTTTAAAGAACAGGAGGGCAGGTGAGCTCATGGGAAAGTGCCAAACTCAATATATTAGATATAACTCAATATATTGGGAGCGGTAGCTCAGTGTTCAGGGCATTGGGATATCAATCTGGGGGGGGGGGGGGGGGGGGGGGGGGGGGGGGGGGGGGGGGGGGGGGGGGGGGGGGGGGGGGGGGGGGGGGGGGGGGGGGGGGGGGGGGGGGGGGGGGGGGTAATGTAATGTAATGTAAGTGGGTGTGTGCCTGACGAGTACTTGAATGGGCGACCGTCTAGGACAGGGCTATTCAACTATATTTTTCTGCGGGCCAGATTTGGCAGAGAGCTCTGACCTGTGGGCCAGACATTTTTCAGACCTATACTAATACTGTCACAGTGGATGTAAAATTGAGGCAAACACAGCAATATTAAATTTTTCTCCATCTTATTAATCAGGAGTTCATCTTCAACTCCAGAGTCACAAGAGTAACATCTGTTTTTAGCAAAAAATAAAGAAATAAAAATAAAAACAAACTACTTTTGGCTTGAAGTGCAAAAAGAAAAATTTAAATAAATAATGACTTCAAGTTCAATTGCACCACAGTAACAAGTAAAAGTATCCTAGTAGAGGATAAAGCAGAAGTTAATGGATGGATGGAAATTCATTGTTAAAAATATGTGTCCCAATACTTCTACTCACATATTAAATGTACATAGGACATTTTGTATGTTCTCCCCGAGATCATAGCATGGAATGCTCTGGTTTCTTAGTACAGTTTGAAATGAAGCCAAAATCTAAACTGAAGACACAAAGCCTTCAGAGCGTGAATGTGTGCGTGAGTGTGTTTTTGTGGACACGTCCAGGGTTTTGTTGCTTCTCCAATCACCCAGAAGTTCTTCACTGCCCTCCAGCACCTCATGACCTCAGGACCATATTAACCGAAAGATATATAAAAAAAAAACCAAACAAATGGAAAACAAAGTGAACGGAAGAAAATAAAGCATAGCACCGTTTCCTGGAGAGCTCCCACTCAGTGAGATGATTGATGGCTAAGAACCTCCTACTGTTCTGAAAGATCAGACTCCGCAGCGTTCACAGACATGTTGTTTGTGCTGTATGATGGAGTGAGTCACTCATGCATATACATGAGTCTGAGGAGAAGTCAGACGAGAGCAACAGAACAACCTTGTGATACATAAATAACTGAAGACAAACCTCTAACGCACCTCTGCATGCATCGTCTGAAAGATCTTATTATATAGATCCTACTATTGCTTCCCTCTGTACACTTTATCTACCAGGAAACTTAATGTGGGGGTGGGGGGGTGATTGGAGGTTCCCCATGCCCATCCAGGGGAGAATGTTTTGGGCGCTGGGCAGATACACCCGTCTATCACTCACACAGTGTCTCATACATGGGTCTTCACCACCTGGGTCGTCCTGTAGGGGGTGCTCATTGTGATTCTGCACGGTTCGAGTTCAGCTCTGTCTTATTTTAGGCTTATCATGCTGATTTGGGGTTTTAATTCTTTTTAAATCAGTTTTCCGGGCTGTTGGGTCATTTATGGGTTTGGGTTCTCTCTACAGAAGTTATTCCAGGTTGGACTTGGTGTAGGTTCTGCTCCGGGGTTTCTGATCTGCCATGTCTGATCTGCCCCCACACACACACACAGACATATAAGGTCACGGCGCACATGCTGGCCGCTACAACACCGTGCAGCCCCGTACATTACATCCAACAAGGTTACCAACGTGTGTAGACCTGCATATTTGGGTAACACACACACACACACACACACACACACACACACACACACACACACACGGGTAAGACACACACCTTTTATAAGCTCAATAGAATAGAATAGAATTCGAAGCTGGATCCCCAGCACTGAGAGACGACTGTTCTAACCCCCCCCCCCTGTTGCCACTGTGTGTAGATCGGCGTATTCGGGTAACACACAAACACACACATACACACACACACCTTTAATAAGCTCAATTGAATAGAATAGAATTTGAAGCTGGATCCCCAGCACTGAGAGGCGAGTGTGCAAGCCTAACCTAAGTATGCCCCTCCCACACATAAGGTCACGGTGGACATGCTGCCCGCTACGCCACCTTGCAGCCCCTTACATTACATCTAACAATGTTACCAACGTGTGTAGACCTGCGTATTCGGGTAACGATCCAAACAGGAAGTGGTAATGACAGAGGAGAGGAAGCTCAAGGTTAAAGGAGATGCATTCCACAGTTAGAGGAAGGTTTCAAGGATGCGATGGGGTTATTATTTAAAATAAAAAAGCACTTTGTGAGTGTGTGTGTGCGTGTGTGTTAGTGTTAGTGTGTGTGTGAGTGTGTGTGTGTGTGTGTAAGTTGCTGTGACAGCAGTGATGTGATGGAATCAGCACTTTTCCGAGACATTAGCTTTTTTTAAAGGACACCCCTGGAACTGATAATCCAATAACACAGAATTGAAATACAGTGAATGCCCTCCGATCTAATCACGCTGTTTAAACCAACGTGCACTGCATCACAGCGCCATCTCCTCCAATTGCACTCTGCCTTTCACCTTTAATGAGCTCACTTACAGTTCAGACTCACGCAGCAGTATTATAAATTAAAACAGTGTTTAATATCCATTCATTTATCCATTATCTTCCACTTTATCCTCTACCAGGGTCGTGGGGGGGAGGGGGGGGGTCCCCATGCCCATTCAGGGGAGAACGTTTCATGTGCTGGGCAGATACACCCAGGACAGGACACCAATCTATCACTGAGCACACACTCACTCACACAGACACAGTCTATATGGGGCAATTTAGAGCATTTCATTTGCCTTGAATCTATGTTTTTGAAATGTGGGACCCACATAGACAATTCCATCCAATTTTTTAGTTCCCCATGTACAACCAGGGAGAACGTTTCAGACCTAGGACAGGGCGCCAATCCATTGACACACACTCACACAGACACACACACTATATAGGGGCAATCTCAAGCAGCTTATTTATCTTGAATCCATGTTTTTGTACTGTGGGAGGAAACCCGAGAACCCGGAGGAAACCCACATGTGGAGAACATGGAAACTCCACCCAGATTGGGATTCAAACCGGGAATCCCTAGCACTGAGAGGAGAACATGCTAACCAATAAGCCACCATGACACCCGGTTTTTAATATCCATCCATCCATCTATCATCTTCTGCTTTATCCTCTACTAGAGTCGGGGGGTGGGGGGTCAGGGTTCAGGGTTTTGGGCACTGGGCAGATACACCCAGGACAGAGCGCCAATCTATCACTGGACACTCACACACACACACACACACACACACACACACACACACTCTATATGGGGCAATTTGGAGAATTCAATCGACCTTAAGCAACGTTTTTGGACTGTGGGCACCTAGCACTGAGAGGAGAACATGCTAACCACTAAGCCACCTTGCCGCCCTGTGTTTAATATGAACCATTATTTTTGACATGATACACCACAGCATTCAAATCACGGGGAGAACATAGAAACTCTAGAGTTTACTCTAGAGAAGCATAGAGTTTCTGGATCTCTGTGATGATTAAGAGGTGTGTCCCATTACATCAGAATGAGATATTAAACATAGTCTGATTCAACAGGTCTGATCTCAATTCATCTGATTTAGAAAGCAATACAAATGCAAGTCAATGGAGAGGATGTAATTCGATTGTGGGGCCTGTAGAGGGAGCTGTTTCTCTACATTACACCTCAACAAGCCCATGAACCCGAGTCATACAGTAACATAGTGCTGTCATCATTCTGTTATATGGAGCTTATTAGTTTAACACTAATACATGGGAATTCATGGTAGTTTCTGAGTGGTGTGTGTGTGTGTGTGTGTGTGTGTGTGTGTGTGTGTGTGTGTGTGTTTGGCTTTGCATATCAGTAACAGACACAGTAAACGCATGTAGAAGGCAGAGATACATACAGCTTTTGATGACAGACAGGTCTGCTCCATCTTCATTACAGATATTAGAGCACAGTGCTGAGCTGTGCCATTAGCTCGACCACCTATTAGTCAACAGTCAGCGCTCAGCGCAGCAACGCTGGGATTCATGTTGTGTGAAGCACAGAGGTCAGACTATAACATCTCCATCTGATAGTTATTATGCCAAAAAGAGACAGCAATACAAAAAAATAATAATAAATAAATTAAAACACCCTGCGGTTTCCTCCCACAGTCCAAAGACAGGCATTCAAGGTGAATCTCTAAATTGCCTCTATATTGTGTCTGTGTAGAGTGATAGATTGGCGCCCTGTCCTGGGTGTATTGGCCCAGCGTCCGAAACGTTCTCCCCTGGATGGGCATGAGGAACCCCCCCCACCAACGACCCAAGATCATGAGCTGAGATGATTTTGTGATTCCAATCTGGTTGGTTTCTATCTGGGTGGAGTTTGCATGTTCTCCCCGTATCCATGTGGGATTCCGCCGGGTTCTCCGGTTTCCTCCCACAGTCCAAAAACATGGAGTCAAGGTTAATTGGCTGCTCGAAATTGCCCCATATAGTTTGTGTGTGTCTGTGTGAGTGTTGTGCCCTGTCCTGGGTGTATCTGCCCAGGGCCTGAAACATTCTCACTGGTCGGAAAAATATTTCAAGCAATTATGTGTGTGGATCCCACAGTTCAAAAACATCAAGGCAAATTAAATGCTCTAAATTGCCCCATATAGAGCGTGTGTGTGTTTGTGTGAGGGAGTGTGCCGAGTGATAGATTGGCGCCCTGTCCTGGGAATATCTGCCCAGCACCCGAGACGTTCTCCCTGGTTGTGCAAGGGGAACTAAAATATTGGGAGCAATTGCTGGTGTGGGTCCCACAGTTAAAAAACATCAATTCAAGGCAAATAAAATTCTCCAAATTGCCCAATATAATGTGTGTTAGTGTGTGTGAGTGTGCCCAGCGATAGATTGGCACCCTGTCCTAAATGTATCTGCCCAGTGCCTAAAACGTTCTCCCTGGTTGTGCAAGGGGAACTAAAATATTGGAAGCAATTGCCGGTGTGGGTCCCACAGTTAAAAAACATCAATTCAAGGCAAATAAAATTCTCCAAATTGCCCAATATAATGTGTTAGTGTGAGTTTGTGCCCAGCGCCTGATCCGTTCTCCCCTGGATGGGCATGGGAAACCCCCCCACGACCCTGTGTCGGGCATCCCAGTACAATTATGTAGGACGGCGTGACCCACAGCCCCCCCCCTCAGTGTCAGGCTCCGAGGTCAATGTGCTAAAAGTACAGCAAACCTAATGATCAGTGTTTTACTGAAACAATCTTGCTTTCTGTATTTTACAAACGACCTGCGCTCTAGTTTACACTGCAGCGCTGACTCCTGGAAATGGAGTTCTTCACCTTTAACATCATTAAAGTAAGGTCACTGCTCTTTTATTCGGAGGACTTCTCTGCTCAATGCCGCATTCACAGCGGCTGCAAGGCTTTACCCGCAGTCGGCATAGTCGAATAGGTCGTTTACTTTGCGACCCCCATCATTTTTGCACTCAGGTCATTCAGACCGACTGATGGCGACTGAGAAAAGAACAGATTTGAACAACTGCAATCAGGCGGTAATGAAGCGAACATAACGAGTCGAGGTACGGGTGACGATTTTACTGCATTTCATATTTATAAGAGCGGTAGGAGCTGAAAACTGATTGGCTGAGCTGAAGAATGAGCCACAGTGAAATATACAGTAATCTTATATATATATATATATATATATATATATATATATATATATATATATATATATATATATATATA
>JAFMOD010000485.1:363444-415003 GCA_019802435.1 Corydoras maculifer
TTCACTGTGTCATGTTCCCCACATCACATCACATACCCTTCACTGTGTCATGTTCCTCACATCACATCACATACCTGTCACTGTGTCATGTTCCTCACATCACATCACATACCCGTCACTGTGTCATGTTCTCTATCACATCACATCACACACCCATCACTTTGTCATGTTCTCTATCACATCACATACCCATCACTGTGTCATGTTCCTCACATCACATCACATACCCATCACTGTGTCATGTTCCTCACATCACATCACATTCCCGTCACTGTGTCATGTTCTCTATCACATCACATCACACACCCATCACTTTGTCATGTTCTCTATCACATCACATACCCATCACTGTGTCATGTTCCTCACATCACATCACATACCCATCACTGTGTCATGTTCCTCACATCACATCACATACCCATCACTGTGTCATGTTCCTCACATCACATCACATACCCATCACTGTGTCATGTTCCTCACATCACATCACATACCTGTCACTGTGTCATGTTCCACATCACATCACATTACATCACATACTAGTCACAGTTTCACGTTCCTCACCCCATCACATACCCCTCAGTGCTTCCCGTTCCTCACATCACATACCCCTCACTATTTTAAGTTCCTCACATCACATACCCCTCAGCGTTTCACGTTCCTCACACTTTCCATGCCTTCCACTTCTACGTTTCTCACTTCAAATACCAGTCATTTTCACATCCCATACCACTTCACATGCCAGTCACTGCCTGGCTTTCTCCACCATTTAACATGCCTGCTTCTGCTCCTGCTCCACATGTCTCACCACTTCACATAGCCATCCTCTTCACTCTCCTTACCTCTTCACAGGCCCATCACTGAATGCACAACCTCAAGAGCTGCTTATGCAAGGAATCTGACTCATTAACCTGAGCTACAATAATTAATAGACAGGAGCATTTGAAAAATCTAACAGCTTTTACTGCCTAAAAAAATAGTCCCATACTCCTGAATACAGCACTCATTCATTCATTCATTATCTTCCGCTTTATCCTCTATTAGGGTCGCGGGGGGGTTCCCCATGCCCATCCAGGGGAGAAATTTTGGGCACTGGGCAGATAGACCCAGGACAGGGCGCCAATCTATCACTGGGCACACACTCACTCACACAGACACACTCTATATGTGGCAGTTTTGGAGAATTCATTTGAATTGATCCATGTTTTTGGACTGTGGGAGGAAACCGGAGAACCCGGAGAAAACCCACGCGAACACGGGAAGAACATGGAAACTCCACCCAGATGGGGATTTGAACCAGGAATCCCTAGTGCTGAGAGGCGAACATGCCAACCACTAAGCCACCGTGCCGCTCCTGAATACAGCACTGCTCACAAAATGACCTTTAACACATACAAACTATTTAAAAACACGTGTGTAATTTGTGAAATATTCCCCCCCCACACACACACACACACACTTTTATAATATATATAACTGAGATTAGTATTTAAATTTAAGCTGAACCCATTTCTAAGAGGCTGTACACAGCAAAGCCGTCATCGCACTTTGAAAGCTTTCTATAATAAAACTTGACTTGTGATAAAGGAATTTGGCTGAAAGGCTCATTTAAATGTATCCAGTGTTTAGGTGTTCTTCCCACCTTATTAACTCGGTTCTCTTCATCATCACCGCTTCAGTAAACTCCACTAAACTAAAATGCAAGCGGTTGAATACGCGGCATTTGTAATTACCTTGTTATCATTTTTCGCCACTTTTCCATCCAATTGAATTAAAAGATAATGAGGTGCAATTTGAATTATTTAATGACTGTCAGCACTATGCCACGTCTGTTCATAGAACAACGGCAGGCAAGTGGAAGTCAATTTTCTGCACCTTGGAGCTTCCCGTTTGGTTTTCCAAAGATCCCCATCAGCCCCGTTCTTTACAGATGCACTTTGGAGTGTGCAACTATTACCGTTTGGAGAGCATCTGTTTCTCAGGACACTACATGAGTCTGTTTACTCGGCTCTTTAAGTGGTCACGATCATTTAGAAGTATTTAGGTGGTGGATGATTCGCACGTTGGTGTGGGGTGTTGGTGAGTGTTGTGCTGATGTGTGTGGATCAGACAAAGCAGTGCTGCTGAAACCTCAATGTCAGGGCTGGACTGATACTGAAGCACCGAATCCTCTGAGCTCTGATGGTGGATTCAATGGTGACCAACACAAACTGTGCAGCAACAAACGACCAACCATCTCTGACGATGCTTTTATCCAAAGTGACATAAGAATCCAATTTGATGGTTGGGGTCCAAACACAGGGTTACATACAGCATCCCAGGAGCAATGAGGGTTAAGGGTCTTGTACAAAGACCCACAGTGGTAACTTTAATAGACCTGGGATTAGAACCCGCGACCTTGTTGGATCTTTTGATTTTTGGAAAAGCAGAAAGAACGAGCCGATGCAAAATGGTCGTCTCAACCCGTTTATTAAGAAGAAAGAAAATACTTCATGGACACCATCAGTAAGTAACGCTGGCCAGCGGGTCTGCCTCATTTAGCTTTCAGGTTCTAGGAACGCCTCCGGGGTCTTAAGAAGAGAGAGTGCACCAAAGGGTTTACCTGTGTATAGATCCGTTATGTCTAGTTCCCGCCCCGAACTACCTAAGCCAATCACAAATTACCGCCCTAGTTTTTTGAATCAGCCAATCCAAGCCCAGTGTTTTGGTTCAAATCTAGCTTGCCCCACCCCACTTCCTAATGGCTGCAAGCCCACAGTAAAGTCCTTCGTTTAAATACAAACTTTCGCCCATTTTGGGACTCTTATTATATGCAAGTAATTAAAATTTTCTGACACCCTTAAGATTGACAGCCCAACACCCGAACCCCTGAGCTACCAAATCCATATATTTTGCGAAGCAATAGGGTGGCTGCTTCTAATAAAGTATATAGTACAACAAAGTCAAGAACAGTATTTAGAGCCTCTAGCAGCACAGGCCATTGGCCATGTTGTCATTAGAGAAAACACTAGTCACAGAGATGACTGACTTACAGAAATGTTATTGAGATATTTGCAGGCCAGAAGGAAAGAAGGGTAAAATTCATGTTTGAATAAAGCCATTTTTGAAGATTTGTTTTAAATGTTTTCGTTCATTTGCGGCCCCCTCATTTTTTAAGCACCAGCCGCCACTGCATCATGCATTCAAACAACGTCGAGTTCAAGGTGTAAAAGATAAATCGGCCATCGGCAGACTGCACTTAAATGCACAACTTAAAGAACCCTGACTTCCAGCATTGACTATAAAATGTAGGTACTTAAACCGGGGTAGGTGTGAATACAGCCAGAGAATAGATGTTTATTCCACGCTGTAATAAGCCTGCCACACTGACAGTGGAGAACTATAAATATGGAAGGAGATGGCTTCCCAACAGGAGCCACCCTCAGCATCACTGTCATGGAGAGGTAGCTCAGGTCATCACAGAGAGGCGGAATAAACCATGTGGATAGCGGTTAATAACGGCTAAGGGAACATTTTACTTTAGAGTGACTCATCAACTCCTAAAGCTCCAGAGCGGTTCCTCTGCACTCCAATAATGCGATTCAGAGCTGTAGCCTATGCCAGCAAATGGCACTGGAAATAGCAATCATTAAGGAGCAGTAAATGAATCACAGTGGGGGCACATTTGGGCTCATGTACCCCCACTGTTTATCTCGCTCGACTCTGCCAGCTACAGATCACAACAAAGCAGAACACCATCAGTTAATGAAAAGTTAATTAACCAGGAGAGACGGAACGTTTGTCAATTTCACATTTGCACTTTTAATATCCTCCACAATAGTGGAGGCTGGAAACGCAGGTGGTGCTCTGAAGCCACACAGTTTAATGGGATGCAGGACAGCAGGATCAATTATTATTAGACAATAAAATTGTATGTTAATTCTTTGGATACGGGCAGCACGGTGGCTTAGTGGTTAGCACGTTTGCCTTTCAGCACTAGGGATTCCCGGTTCGAATCCCCATCTGGGTGGAGTTTCCATGTCCTCCTCGTGTCCGCGGGGGTTTCCTCCGGGTTCTCCGGTTTCCTCCCACAGTCCAAAAACATGGCTCAAGTCAATTAAGTTCTCCAAATTGCCCCATATAAAGTGTTTCTGTGTGAGTGAGTGTGTGCCCAGCGATGGATTGGCGCCCTGTCCTGGGTCTATCTGCCCAACACCCGAAATGTTCTCCCCTGGATGGGCATGGGGAACCCCCCCCGCCGCGACCCTAATAGAGGATAAAGCGGAAGATAATGAATGAATGAATGTTTTGGATGTCAACTTGGGTGGCTTAGTGGTTAGCATGTTCTCCTCTCAGCACTAGGGATTCCCGGTTCGAATCCCAATCTGGGAGGAGTTTCGATGTTCTCCCCGTGTCCAGGTGGCTTTCCTCCGGTTTCCTCTCACAGTCCAAAAACATGGATCAAGGTCATTTGAGTTCTCCAAATTGCCCCATATAAAGTGTTTTTCTGTGTGCGAGTGTGTGTCCAGCGATAGATTGGCACCCTGTCCTGGGCGTATCTGCCCAGCGCCCGAAACGTTCCTCCCTGGATGGGCATGGGGAACCACCAATCTATCTATCTCTAATCTATCTCTAGGCACACACTCACTCACACAGACACACTCTATATGGGGCAATTTGGAGCATTACATTTACCTTGAATCCATGTTTTTTGGAGGAAACCAGAGAAAACCCAAGTGGACATGGGGAGAACATTGAAACTCCACCCAGATTGGAATTCGAACATAGATCCCGTGCTAACTACTAAGCCAACATGCCGCCCCAAGTCTGTGCATTATATAATTTAAAATAATGTATTGAATATCACACATTGATCAGAATGTGAAGTGCTCAGAAGTGTGCATTATTGTCAATAATGTCACGGCTGGACCAACAGCTCAGCCAATCAGATTTAAGGACCAGAAGTACCCGTTTTATTAAACGGCATAAACAAATACGAGTGTTGGCTGAGCGGTAATAGAACCCAGATGAAGGTATTGAATATTTTATCAGATCCACAGTCAGCCATCGTCAGAATGTTCCAGAGCCTGGGTTATTGTGTTCAACATCAAGTATCAGGTCTCGCCAGACAGAACTTTCCGCGAAGGCCTAAAAAGCAGGGAATGGTAACGAGCCGAATGCGCTGACACTATAATCAACCCACATGATTCTGAATATGAATCTGCACATGTTCATATAGTTTCCATACACACAGTAATTAAAGTAATGAAGCTGGAAACAGATTTCTGTTGAGTAGACTGAACCTTGATGCCAGGTTCGAGGGAATCAACAGGCAGCCGTGCATATGGCAGTGCATTTGCAGCATGCTGTGCGGAACCACAGATGGGCTGAGCAGTCAGTTTGGGCGTCTGATTACAATATTTCGACTAGCTATACGGAGACACACTTATTATCTCGGCTGCAGATTTGCACTCAGATGGGACACCATCTGAGCGTCGCCTTCAAAGCTGATTTGACGTGGACGCACACGACTGAGGAACCCAATTGAACACGCTAAATATCCAGATAAAGCTGCGAATGCGCTGTTATAAAGGTAATAATCACATCTCTCTCACGGCCTGACTCAGCATTTTAAAGCTAACAGAGCCAGAATTGAATACTTGGCTTTCTCGGGGTGTAAAGGTGAGTAAAGGTCACGGCCCGGGACCCCGTCCATACAACAGAGATGAAGAGACAAAAAGATGGACGAGACTACAGATCAATATATCAATGAGTATTCAGTAGCAGGGCGGCAAAGTGGCTTGGCTTAGTGGTTAGCATGTTCTCCTCAGCGCTAGGGATTCCCGGTTTGAATCCCAATCTGGGTGGAGTTTCCATGTTCTCCCCGTGTCCGTGTGGGTTTCCTCTGGGTTCTCCGGTTTCCTCCCACAGTCCAAAAACATGGATCAAGGTCAACTAAATTCTCCAAATTGCCCAATATAGAGTGTGTGTGTCTGTGTGAGTGAGTGAGTGTATGCCCAGTGATAGATTGGTGCCCTGTCATGGGTGTATCTGCCCAGCACCCAAAATGTTCTTGGACGCTGGGTTCTACATGCCCATCCAGGGGAGAATGTTTTGGGCGCTGGCAGATACACCCAGGACAGGATGCCAATCTATCACTGGGCACACACTCACTCACACAGACAATTTATAGGGGCAATTTCGAGCTGCCAATTCCTTCAATCCATATTTTTGGACAGTGGGAGAAAATGGGAGAACCCGGAGAAAACCCACAAAGATACGGGGAGTATATGAAATCTCCACCCAGTTGGGATTCGAACCTGGAATCTCTAGTGCTGAGAGGAGAACATGCTAACCACTACATCACCGTGCCACCTGACTTGGACAATAATCAAAACCAGCACTTGCTCTTGAGTTGGCAGGTGTTTCTGCTGAGCATGTAGCAGCTGAGCTGATGTGGAGGTTGTTCAGCGCCCCTCACAGTCAGTATGGATCTATATGTAGTGAGTGGAGGTTGGATTTCATTAACTCTGCAGGGAAATGCAATCATGTAAACAGAAGAGTAAACTAAGCAGATAAATGCCTGTCTGTCACAATGTTTATGGTTCAGGAGCCCTGATGTAGCTCTGAGTGTGGGACTGACTTCATTCCACATGACTCTATAAGTTTATCTAAGCAAAAGTATACGAGAAAGATAGATGTTCATCCCAAAGGGGGCAACCAGGAGGTATACAAACCAACAAACCAGAGGTAAAATTATATAAACTACATATATTATGTAGGATAAAAAGTATATTAGTAGACATAGAAACGTAAATTTAAAAAAAGAACACGAAAACTAAAAAATATAGATACAATTATATCTTGACATCCATCCCACAGGTCATCAATTTCTAACTCATCCCGAAAAGCAAAGAGGGTGTGCATTATTGTCCTGTTACACATCTTTCCCATGATTTATTGACCATAATACTGAACCTCAAGAGCCAAGGTTGCTTTATTAATACAGTTACAACCACAATATAATGAAAAAGACAAGGTTTGATTCATAAATGTGTTTATTTAAAAATGTTAAACTTTATTTAAAATTTAATAAACTAGTCTTCTGCGATTTTAAAAGGCCGGGTTTTAAACTGAACGTTGATCGCTGAGTAACGGGATACATATTTAGTGCTTATCGGCTCGCTCTTTATATTAATCTGTATTTTATGATTTAAAAAAAATGCATTGTATATCACGCATCATTGTGAATGTGAAGCACTCAGAGGTGTGTGTTATTGTCATAATGTCACGGCTGGACAAATGGATCAGCCAATTAGTTTTAAGAACCAGAAACTACCCATATTATGACGTATATTAAGAGTTGAAATGGGTTCAAATGTTAAAAAAAAAAAAAACACTTTTATATTTTGTCTCCTTCATCCGTCTATATATAAAGCTCTGCTGTTCAATGCCGCAGAGGACTCACTGTTCGGCGCAGTCAGCAACATTTTTAAATTTAATGCCTAATATTGAATACACTTTATTGCTTTCAGGGGAATGGAGAACGTCTGTGGTAATTAGCCTCAGTGTCAATTTTAGTAATTAGTCCCACTTGTTACCTGTGTGTTCTCTCAGCACTGAGGTCTGAGTCGGCAGGCTCAGCAGCAGTACTGCTATTCTCGGCTTCTTAGCGGGGGGGGGGGGTATGAATCATGTGACTGTATTTCGTCTCATCAGGTCGAAGAAATTAGTGAGAGCCTGAAAGCACGCGGCCTGTTTCTGAAAGTTTCTGTTGCTTATGATCCTAATAATTCAAAAAAAAAAAAAAAAAGGCACAAGGTGCTGAAAGGAAGGAGATCTAACACCCTGCAGCTATTTATGCCATTACAATTTGAGGTTCTAGTGCGTTGATAAGGCGTTGGATTACATACAACATCTGAGCAGATTATACAATTCCAGTGGTGCATGGGGCATAATGCTCCAGCAGGGGTTTGACATTGTGATTATAATGCATTATACATCATGTTTGAAGACTTGCACCAGCTGTATAACACCAGATTACCATATAATGTTACCTAACATTAGTCCTCCACTAGGGTCATAGGGCAGATACACCTAAAACAGGGCGCCATTCCATCACTGGACACACACTCACTCACACTGATGCACACACCGGAAGTGTGTGTGTGTGTGTGTGTGTGTGTTTCCTATACAAATCCCCATCATTGCTTCAATTAGCACAAAACTTAACTCTCTGAAATTTTATACACTATTTACAATCACCTAGAAATGAGTTAAGTAGCTTTATAAAACGGGTAGGTCCGTTCGTTAAATCTGATTGGCTGAGTTGTTTGGCCAACTGTAATACTGTCAATAACACACACCTCTGAGCGCTTCATCGAAATATGTAATTTGGTCACTAGCTGGCAGTATTTGCTTGTTAGAGAAACCAGAAACCTGTCAATCAGCATTCAGCGTTTGTGAACGTTGATCACTGAGTAACGGGATACTGACTTAGTGCTCATCAGGAATTGGCTCACTGTTTATATTAATCTATATTTCCATTTACTGTTCATAATTTGAAATAAAAATATTGTTCATCACACATTGATACAAATGTCAAGCGGTCAGAGGCTCAGCCAATCACATTTAAGGACCAGAAATACTTGTTGAATAATAGTAATAATGACGACACATGATCTCCACTTGGTTCTTTACCTCAATAACCTCTACGAAGTTGAACCATTTCATTCAGTAGGTCTTCTTTTACCCTGCGTCCACTCCCTGATGCATTCAGTCCACTGTAGTCAATTACCGATGGCATGAAGGTGCCTTGATTTGGCCAACGTGAAGCCAATAGGGAATCTTGGTTCTCTATATGTGTTCTCTCATTGCTTTGTGTTTGGCTGAGCGATGGTCATGCGATGACATCAGCGCCTAATTCCCTCAGTTATTCAGCGATATGGAGAAGTCGCACTTAATCTTAGAGCAAAAATGAACTTTAAACAAGCGGCGCTGTAATGAACCTGTCGCTTAGATGAATACGGGAAGGAGGATCGTTAGAGTAGCAAAAATGTGAGGAGGGTTATTAGAGAGGTAGAGTGCCTCTCAGAGGAACACAGATGGCTGCATTCTGTCTGCAAATGATCATTTCAATTTGTTAGTTCACATTTTCCGCCAAATATTTTGGACAGAGTTACGTTTTGAATTTCTGAGATTATTTTTGCAACTTGTTTGTTGAGCACTTTTAGTCATAAAGACGTATATTGTATGTATTTTAAGTTCCATCCATCCATTATCTTCCACTTTATCCTCTACTTGGTTCGTAAGGGGGGGGGGGGGGGTGCTGGGCAGAAACACCCAGGACAGGGTGCCAATATATCACTATGACCTTGATCCATGTTTTTGGACTGTGGGAGGAAACCGGAGAACCCGGAGAAAACCCACGTGGACACGGGGAGAACATGGAAAGTCCACCCAGATTGGGATTCAAACCAGGAATCCCTAGTGCTGAGAGGAGAACATGCTAACCACTAAGCCACCCTCACAATATGACAACGTTTTATGAATAAATATATAAAATGTATATTTTATAGGGCGGCATGGTGGCTTAGTGGTTAGCATGTTCTCCTCTGAGCGCAAGGGACTCCCAGTTCCAATCCCAATCTGGGTGGAGTTTCCACTTTCTCCCCGTGTCGACGTGGGTTTCCTCCGGGTTCTCCAGTTTCCTCCCACAGTCCAAAAACATGGATCAAGGTCAATTGAATTCTCCAAATTGCCCCATATAGAGTGTGTATGTCTGTGTGAGTGAGTGTGTGCCCAGTGATAGCTTGGCGCCCTGTCCTGGGTGTATCTGCTCAGCGCCCAAAACATTTCCCCCCCGCGACCCTAGTAGAGGATCAAGCTGAAGATAATGGATGGATGGAAATGTGTATTTGAACTTATTTTAGAGACCAGTGCCATAAAGCTTCATAATGTTTGTGTTGATGGAGCGCCTATGAGGCGTCACAACAGCAAACAAAACATTCATAACAGCTTAACCCTGGGGTTTAAATATTTCAGTGACTATCGTTCCTCTGTATATTCCCTATGCAAAATAAACAGTTGATGCTTGAAAGAAACGCATGTCAATAAAACACACTAGTTGGAAGACTCAGACGAGTGGGAGTATCAGATCATATGCAGGCAAAGCTGTTTCATACTGCAGGCGGAGAAAAAACACACAGACAACGTTTCAGCTGCATCTCTCAGAGAACAAGGCCACAGCGTTCAAATAGTGCTGGATCACCTCTATAAAAAGAGCTAATCAGCAGCTCCGTCGCCGCAATGCACCTTTTACTCTCCGCCCGGCGGCGGACTGATTGAAACGAAGGGCAGCCCACTAACCCCCGAGCAATTAATCCTGTACACTCAGCCTCCGCCAGTCTCATGACACGTAACAGCACGTCATCAAATCCCCATCTTTGCAATGAACGCGCCACTGGGGTGGCATTCGGTTCCACGATCTGATTTGAACATCCATCCGTTATCTTCCTCTTTATCCTCTATCGGGGTCGCGGTGGGGTTCCCTATGCCCATCCAGGGGAGAACGTCTCGGGAGCTGGGCAGATACACCCAGGACAAAATGCCAATCTATTGCCAGGCACACACTAACTTATACAGACACACTCTATATGGGGCAATTTGGAGCATTCAATTGACCGTGAGCCATGTTTTTGGACTGTGGAAGGAAAACGGAGAACCCGGAGAAAACCCATGTGGACACAGGGAGAATATGGAGACTCCACCCAGATTGGGATTCGAACTGGGAATCCCTAGTGCTGAGAGGAGAACATGCTCACCACTAAGCCAACATGCCGTCCCTCTCTTCTAATATAATTTTTTAATAGTTATATTATATATATTTTTTATATATATACTAGGGTCGAGGGGGGGTTCCCCATGCCCATCCAGGGAGAACATTCTGGGTACTGGGCAGACACACCCAGGACAGGACACCAATCTATCACTGGGCACACACTCACTCACACAGACACACTCTATATGGGGCAATTTAAAGAACTCAACTGAGCTTGATCCATGTTTTTGGGCTGCCACTATGCCGCCCTGATCTAGTATATAATATAATGTACGTGTCATATGAAACAAGTCTTTCTCAGGTCATTTGCTCAACATGTCGTCATCAGAAACATACAGCTGGTGAATCTATGGTTCACCCGTGTCCACATTTTATGGTCCAATAAACCGGTGCTTCATTCCTGCCACAGAGAGTACGATTCGGTGCTGCAGGCCATCGATGGTAATATTTTCAGCTCGCTGAGCAAATACAGGGACACCGCTCGTGTTTGAGGCAGCCGGACAGCGGAGAAGCGACGGCGAGTTTCAGAGTTAGAAAAGAAATTGCTTTAATAAAAGGTAAGCATCCATGCAGAACGCCCTGAATCAATTAACTGCCAGTGGAAATGGAAAACCATCCTCTGCTCCGTTCCTACATCTGCTAAATCACAAAGTCTTTGCCCTTTGCTGGACTTTCAGCTTGTTCAGCACACCGGTCACCACCAGATTGGGATTTCGACCTGGATTCCCAGTGCTGACATGCAGATGTGCTCACCACTAATCCCTGTGCAGCCCAATCTATTAATCTGATAGTTACAAGAAAAGGGGTTCCCCATGCCCATCCAGGGGAGAACGTTTCGGGCGCTGGGCAGATACACCCAAGAAAGGGCGCCAATCTATCACTGGGCACACACTAACTTACACAAACACACTATATGGGGCGATTTGGAGAACTCATTTGAGCTTGATCCATGTTTTTGGACTGTGGGAGGAAACCGGAGAACCCGGAGGAAACCCGGGAGAACATGGAAACTCCACCCAGATGGGGATTCGAACCGGGAATCCTTAGTGCTGAGAGGAGAACATGCTAACCACTAAGCCAGCGTGCCACCAACTTTCAAAAATCATTCACATATCCCATCCTTCCATTATCTTCCACGTTCCAGGGGAGAACGTTTCAGGCGCTGCCAATCATTCACATATTTCTATGAATAAAACTTTTTTTTTCATTCATTATCTCCCGCTTATCCTCTATTAGGGTCGCGGTGGGGTTCCCCATGCCCATCCAGGGGAGAACGTCTCGGACGCTGGGCAGATAGACCCAGGACAGGGCGCCAATCCATCGCTGGGCACACACTCACTCACACAGACACACTCTAAACCGGGCAATTTTTGAGAACTCAATTAACTTGATCCATGTTTTTGGACTGTGGAAGGAAACCGGAGAACCCGGAGGAAACCCATGCAGACACAGGGAAACTCCACCCAGATGGGGATTCGAACCGGGAATCCCTAGCGCTGAGAGGCGAACGTGCTAACCACTAAGCCACCGTGCCGCCTGAATAAAACTTCACTATGTAATTCATATAAACATGTTTATTTTTAATACAGAATAAAACTCAAGCCGCCGAGCCGATAATCCAGTTTTAACTTCTACTGCAGAATCACTTTTAGCACAAAAAAGAAAAGCTTCTCTTTAAGACGGAATAAGAGACGATCGCCTTAATCAAAGAGCCGTGGGCGCGGCGTGCTCCAGCGTTCCAATGGTGTAATGAAGCGCGACAATCTTCAGAATTGAGATGCTAGACGGCACTTTTCTTTCCAGCATCTTTAATGCTTAGAAAGAGCAAAGTGTTTGAACTGCCGTTCAAGTTCTTCCCACCAACCCACAGCTCCGGCTCTGAAGCGCCCGACGCTGGGGAGACGCCGGCCGGCGCACTGAAAGCATTCAGAAAGCTTTGTTTGGCTTTTAGAAAGCGCAGTGAAGTGACAGGACCGAGATGAAAGAGGATCTCTCAGTTCAGAACAAAAAGAAGAACACAATTCAACTAAATCAGCGCTAAATTCGTCAGTTTCTCCACAATTAGCTGAACGACGAGGGTTCTGCAAAACGAGAGGATGCTGCCATCAATAACCAACGTCGAGGACCAGATTCAAAGGTGGAAATAGAGAAAAATAGCCATCTTATATCCTTCACTTAATCCTATGGCAGGGTCATGGGAGGGGGGGGGGTTTCCCTATGCTCATTTAGGGGGGGCGCTAGGCAGAAATATCCAAAAACAAAACCAAAACATGGATTGTAGTTTAATTGGTTGCTCTAAATTATGTATATGAATAAATGTGTGTGTCCAGGGCCCGGTGGCTTAGTGGTTAGCATGTTCTCCTCTCAGTAGGTTCGAATCCCAATCTGGGTGGAGATTCCACGTTCTCCCCGAGTGCGCGTGGGTTTCCTCCGGGTTCTCCGGTTTCCTCCCACAGTCCAAAAACATGGATCAAGTCAATTGAGTCAATTGAGTTCTCCAAATTGCCCCATGTGTCTATGTGTAAGTGAGGGCGGCACGGTGGCTTAGTGGTTGGCATGTTCTCCTCTCAGCGCTAGGGATTCCAGTTTCGCATCCTAATCTGGGTGGAGTTTCCATGTTCTCCGCGTGTCTGCATGGGTTTCCACCGGGTTCTCCGGTTTCCTCCCACAGTCCAAAAACATGGATCAAGGTCAATTGAGTTCTCCAAATTGCCCCATATAGAGTGTGTGCACAGTGATAGATTGCCGTCCTGTCCTAGGTGTATCTGCCCAGCGCCCGAAACGTTCTCCCCTGGATGGGCATGGGGTACTCCCCCCGACCCTAGAAGAGGGTGAAGCAGAAGATACTGGATAAATGGATCGATGAACTCATCTGACCTTAAATCAGAGTCATCCAGAAGACTTTTCCAAACCACAAACCAGCATGAGAGAGATCAGTGCCAATGCAGGAGAATCAAATCAATTCAATGGAAAAACTGAACATCTGGTTTAAAAAAATTTTGGGGGGGTGGGGGGTGGGGGGCTCTCTGGAGGTCGAGTACATATTTGACTTTTCTGGCATAAGGGAAGCACGTCACTCGCAGGGTTGATGCTGCAGCCGTCTGTGATTACAGAGCCGTGCGTGTTCTAATAGCTCAAACGCACCAGGATCAGAGGAATTCTCCTCACTGTTCCACTTTGAGCTTTATTACTTTATTACACAAGGAATTGTGGGAAGAATTTCAGCATTCTACAACACCTGCAGCACGGGAAATTCCCCGAGAAGATGTAGAAACCGCTGTGACAATACAAAGCACCTATAAATAGATACTTATTCTACCACATCATAGAACAAGAGCACAGCAGAACTCCTCTGTAGCACAGAGTCGATTAGAGTAAACATATGCAGAAGGTTGGGCGGCACGGTGACTTAGTGGTTGGCATGTTCTCCTCTCAGCGCTGGAGATTCCTGGTTCCAATCCCAATCTGGGTGGAATTTCCATGTTCTCCCCATGTCCGCCTGGGTTTTCTCCCACAGTCCAAAAACATGGATCAAGTCAATTGAATTCTCCAAATTGCCCCATATAGAGTGTGTCTGTCTCAGTGAGGACAGCACGGTGGCTTAGTGATTGGCATGTTCTCCTATCAGCGCTAGGGATTCCAGTTTCGCATCCCAATCTGGGTGGAGTTTCCATGTTCTCCCCGTGTCTGCATGGGTTTCCTCCGGGTTCTCCGGTTTCCTCCCACAGTCCAAAAACATGAATCAAGTCAATTGAATTCTCCAAATTGCCCCATATAGAGTGTGTCTGTCTAAGTAAGGGGCAGCACGGTGGCTTAGTGATTGCCATGTTCTCCTCTCGGCGCTAGGGAATACCGGTTCGAATCCCAATCTGAGTGGAGTTTCCATGTTCTCCCTGTGTCTGCATGGGTTTCCTCCGGGTTCTCCGGTTTCCTCCCACAGTCCAAAAACATGGATCAAGGACAATTGAATTATCCAAATTGCCCCATATAGAGTGTGTCTGTGTGAGAGAGAGTGTGCCCAGTGATAGATTGGCGCCCTGTCCTGGGTGTATCTGCCCAGCGCCCGAAATGTTCTCCCCTGGATGCCCCCCCGCCACCCTAGTAGTGGATAAATCAGAAGATAATGGATGGATGGATAAACCAATGGGAATTGTAAGAAGGATTTACTTTTACTTTATAAAATACATGTTTATAAATAGCTACATAAGTAAAAAGGGGGCAACTGAAGATCAGAACCGTACCGCACCATTAACAGCAACGCACAAGTTAGCACTGTTTTTTTTTTCTTTAATCTTTAAAATTCAACTAAATAAATGACTTTATAATATATACAGACAATGCTGCTGAGGGGGACAGAAATCAGGAGAGCAGAACATCCCCTGGCAAGTAATTCAAGAGTGAAACAAATTACTTTCTCACCGCAGATGATTTACCTCTATGCACAATTTTGTTCCGGGTGATAACAACTAATTATGTGCATTAGCTTATGAGGATGGAATAGAACTTTATTTGAATAAAAATAAGAAGAAAAGCCTAAATCACACAGATCAGGAGGCCAGATGCTCAACTTCACTCAGTGAAACAACTTTTAATTTAATGTGCAATAATGTCCATCCATCCATTATCTTCTGCTTTATCCTCTACTAGGTTCACGGTGGGGTTCCCCATGCCCATCCAGGAGAGAACGTTTCGAGCACTGGGCAGATACACCCAGGACAGGGCGCCAATCTATCACTGGGCACACACTCACTCACACAAACACACTCTATATGGGGCAATTTGGATAACTTAATTGACTTGATCCATGTTTTTGGACAGTGGGAGGAAACCGGAGAACCTGGAGGAGACCCACGAGGACACAGGGAGAACATGGAAACTCCACCCAGATTGGGATTCGAACCGGGAATCCCCAGCGCTGAGAGGAGAACATGCTAACCACTAAGCCACCGTGCCACCCTTCACAGTGCACTGTATTTTTTTAATAAAATTCTTTTATACGACATATAAATATGATATTTATACAACATTACTCATACTATTCGTACAAATTTTCAGCACTTTTAGTTTCATTTCTCTGAGCTTATTGTACATTTTTTATTTGCCCTTTTGTAAAATATAAACCCCTGTAAACCCCTGGTACAGTGGCTTAGTGGTTAGCATGTTCTCCTCTCAGCGCTAGGGATTCCCGGTTCGAATCCCAATCTGGGTGGAGTTTCCATGTTTTCCCCATGTCCGCGTGGGTTTCCTCCGGGTTCTCCAGTTTCCTCCCACAGTCCAAAAACATGGATCAAGGTCAATTGAATTCTCCAAATTGCCCCATATATCACACAGAGTGTGTCTGTGTGAGTGAGTGTGTCCAGGGATGTGTCCTGTCCTGGGTGTATCTGCCCAGGGTCCGAAACGTTCTCCCCTGGATGGGCATGGGGAGCCCCCCCTCCGCGACCCTAATAGAGGATAAAGCTGAAGATAATGGATGGATGGATTAACAAAGAATTCTGATTCCTCTAAATCAGTTCGAGGTACATGTTCTATCCAATCTGTTTTCCTCATAAAACTATTGCATTAAGTTAAAAAAAAGTCCAGGATAAAGGCAGGGATAGTCCTAGAATGGATTTTAATGCCTGAAACCTTAGGTAGCGTCAATTTGACTGATATCACCTACAAAACATATGACTCATATTAAAGTCCATCTGTCTGCAGACACCCCGGGCCAAAGGCAGCTGGCAACATGTAAACACCGAGCCTCATAAACACTCCTCAGAGGATCTTTATTATCAGTTCCAACAGACTGCTGACAGACCCAGAGTTTCCCGGTGAAGATTAATGTCCTTCATTCGGACCCGAAACACAAATCGAAATCAAAATGGCTCTCTCTGGAGATGTTTCCTAACGCGATTTTACGTTTTCTATAATAAGCCCACGACGTTCAGGGCCCAGCTGTTCGGTTTAGCTTCAGATATGAGTGTGAGCAGCTCAATCACGGTGCTGTTAGATAGAAACGTCAGACAGAGCTCACAGCTTCGGATTGGGTTATAAACCCGAAATTAAACACCACGAACACCACGTCATGAGATCAAACCAGAGCCAAGAAAAGAAATGGACTGAAAGAGGTTGAAAGAAGGCGGCACGGTGGCTTAGTGGTTGGCATGTCCTCCTCTCAGCACTAGGAATTCTCGGTTCGAACCCCAATCTGGGTGGAGTTTCCATGTTCTCCCCGTGTCCACATGGGTTTCCTCCGCATTCTCCGGTTTCCCTCCACAGTCCAAAAACATGGATCAAGTCAATAGAACTCTCCAAATTGCCCCATATAGAGTGTGTCTGTCTGAGTGAGTGTGTGCCCAGCGATAGATTTGCGCCCTGTCCTGGGTGTATCTGCCCAGCGCCCGAAACGTTCTCCCCTGGATGGGCATGGGGAACCCCCCCGCGACCCTAATAGAGGATAAAGCAGAAGATAATGGATGTTTTATACAGGGGCGGCACGGTGCCTTAATGGTTAGCATGTTCTCCTCTCAGCGCTAGGGATTCCCGGTTCGAATCCCAATCTGGGTGGAGTTTCCATGTTCTCCCCGTCCACATGGGTTTCCTCCCACAGTCCAAAAACATGGATCAAGGTCAATTGAATTCTCCAAATTGCCCCATATAGAGTGTGTCTGTGTGAGTGAGTGTGTATCCAGTGATAGATTGGCTCCCTGTGCTGGGTGTATCTACCCAGTGCCCGAAACTGTCTCCCCTGGATGGGCAAGGGGAACCCCCTCCCCCCGTGACCCTAGTAGAGGATAAAGCAGAAGATAATGGATGGATGAATATTGAAAGAAGCCGTGTGGCTCACGAAGCAAACACTACTCATCCACTCCAGGCTATATATTTTATATAAAGTGCTTTTTGGTGTTGACTTATAAAATAAAACAGCTTCAACCTTCAGGATAGAGGTTTTAATCTACAGCTAGGCTGCGGAATACGTCGCATGTTGTATACAGCGAGTTCAATACAGAAGTGACTCATCAGCAACACTGGCATGTGATATACAGCTATATATTAATATTATACAAACCCCAAAGCAAGATAAAGCTTTTAGAAGACCAAAATTATTCATCAGCCACTCCTGAGACCCTTAAAGGCAACAATTACTAATTTAACCTTTGCTTGAAGTTAGTAAATTATTGAAGCAAAGGTACGAGAGGATGTTTATTATTGTGAATAAATCACGGGAACGAGGTGTTAGGTCAGACACAAAGCAGAGTGCTGTTACACCTCTTACATGTGATTTATTCACAATAATGCACGACCTCAAGTGCATTAGTGCTTTTATAAAATGCTTACAAACACTATATAATAAAGTAAATGTGTTTACGGGATTAAACTGCTCTTCCACTGGACGCAATCGAGTCCGGTTTATAAAGTGAACACTGCTAAGTTGCTAAGTAACAGGATTGTTAGGTTTCTCTAACAATAAAAAAGGCCATCTAGTGGCAATATTACAGAATGCAATTTATAAACAACAGCCGCAACAGGCTTGTTCATCAACAATCGGCTCGCGGTTTATATTCATCTGTTTCCATTTTCATTTATGGTACATGATTTAAAATAATGTATTATATACCACACATTTATACGACTGCGAGCTGGTCCGAGCAGATGAAGCTACGCAAGTGCGCCACTTTGTGGATGTAAAATCAGCGACACTAGCTCATCTGTGGCGGCACGGTGGTTTAGTGGTTAGCATGTTCCTCTCAGCGCTTGGAATTCCCGGTTCCAATCCCAAGAAGGGTGGAGTTTCCATGACCTCCCTGTGTCCACGTGGGTTTCCTCCCACAGTCCAAAAACATGGCTCAAGGCCAATTTAATTCTCCAAATTGCCCCATATAGAGTGTGTTTGTGTGAGTGACTGTGTGTCCTGCGATGGATTGGCGTGGATGTTCTCCCCTGGATGGGCATGGGGAACCCCCCAACCCTAATAGAGGATAAAGTGGAAGATAATGGATGAATGGATTTAAAGGAATGTATTATATATCACACATTGATACGACTGTGAGGTGGTCCGAGCGTGGTGCACACTACTAGACACAACTAATTGCGCCACCTTGTGGATGTATAGGCAACTGTCTAAATGACGATGGTGGCTTAGAGGGTTATTTTCAGTTTACTGTTATAACACTTGCAACAGACAAAAAAAAAAACTCCTGCTATTTGGAGAACCTGGCTTTTAGAGAACGTTAAGCATAAAGGATGCATAGAACCAGATGGACTGCTTGTAATTGTAGATATACAGTGTAAATCTATATGGATAGTGGGACTGTTAACAGACAGTGAGTGTTGAAATCCGACGCTGTACCTAATAAAGCGGCCGGCGTGTGCATACAGATTAGCTTACTATTAGATCCTCATCAATTATTATCTTTCTATCACTGCTGCTTCACTCCACCATGTCTTCTCTTTAGATTTATGGCCCATCAGACCCATCAAGGAGAACAAGCAGCCGCGTCCCACGCGAGAAGAGCCTGATAAATGTTCCGAAATGTGCAGACCACAACCTCACCATGAATTATAGATGAGCTCGTTATAAATGATGCAGGGGCAGTTCCAGCAGCAGCCGGGGCAAAAACTGGAACCGTGTGTGAAATGCGGGTAGCAGCAGTAAGCGAGTCTGTTTTTACCCTCTGAGCGTCGGTGAGGTTAGTTAAGGACTGACTCTATGTCAGTGTAGTTCCACCTTAACCGGATGAATTCAGCGCTATGCCAACCCACCAGCATTAAACAGCAGGCTGTGGTATCAAAAAACCTCAAACATCATTTATTATACGGGAACATATCAGACTCCAGCAGTGCCAATTAGGTGTCTAAGTCTCAGGGCTCTTAAAACATGCAGATCAAAGTGAATGTCTGACTAAATGCAGAACAGCTAGTCTAGTCTAACAGCAGAGTGCAGAGTGTGAGCAGACTGGTGTATCACATATATAAATTATTACAAGTTATAAATAATTGAACTTAATTAATACTAGAGATACTAGAGACATATATACACACACACAGTAATTACTAAGACAAACAAAAAATAAAAACAAAACTAGGGCAGCACAGTGGCTTAGTGGTTAGCATGTTCTCCTCTCAGTGCTAGGGATTCAGATTCGAATCTCAATCTGGGTGGAGTTTCCATGTTCTCCCCGTGTCCGCGTGGGTTTCCTCAGGGTTCTCCGGTTTCCTCCCACAGTCCAAAAACATGGATCAAGGTCAATGGAATTCTCCAAATTGCCCCATATAGAGTGTGTTTGTGAGGGTGAGTGCGTGTCCTGGGTCTATCTGCCCAGCGCCCGAAACGTTCTTCCCTGGATGGGCATGGGGAACCCCCCCACGACCCTAATAGGAGATAAAGCGGGAGATAATGAATGAATATATATATCCATCCATCCATTATGTTCCGCTTCATCTTCTACTAGGGTCGCGTGCCCATCCAGGGGAGAACGTTTTGGGCGCTGGGCAGATACACCCAGGACAGGACGCCAATCTATCGCTGGCTACACACTCACCCTTACAAACACATTCTATATGGGGCAATTTGGAGAATTCCATTGACCTTGATCCATGTTTTTGGACTATGGAAGGAAACTGGAGAACCCGGAGGAAACCCACGTGGACACGGGGAGAACATGGAAACTCCACCCAGATTGGGATTCGATCCGGGAATCCCTAGTGCTGAGAGGAGAACATGCTAACCACCATGCCACCCTGATCTAGTATATAATATAATGCACGTGTGATATATTATATACTACATGAACATACTAACCACTAAGCCACCTACCGCCTTTTATATACATATACATATATATGTGTGTGTTTATATATATATATATATAAACACACACACACACAAATATATATATATATATATATATATATATATATATATATATATATATATATATATATATATATATATATATATATATATATATATATACATATATATATATATATATATATATATATACATACATACATACATACACACACATATATATATATATACATATATAACCCACCCTTGCAGTGAAACACACTCATATTGCTAATTTGTACACTGTGCAAAGTAAACAGACAGAACATTTTAGAAAACAAAAGACTTTCTTACAATTCCCCAAATAAAGAGCGAGATGCGAGATAACTAAATCCTGAGCCGTGCTTCAGTCATTGTTCATCCAAGGCAATCATTTTCTCCAAGAAACCGTCTGCCCCATGAGTACAACTGACAGTGATGAATCTGTCCGTCATTTATTGAGTTTGTGTTACAGATTATTACCCATCACTGGCTGAGTCATTACTCTCTCTGAGTCCTCACGATGCTGTGACTCCAAGTTTACGTCAGCGTGAACATTCTGCACACTATACGCACACGAGAACTGGGATACCTTCACATTACACCTATGGAAGTGTGTCACGACATGCTGTTCTACCTTTAAGGTTATTACAAACTCCTCTATGTAGGCCCGTTGCATGGGCAAGCAAACCAATCAATTGCACAGTGTCTCGAACTGACCTGGGGTCTTCTCTGGGTTCTCTGGTTTCCTTCCACAGACCAAAACATGGATTCAAGGTAAATTAGATGCTCGAAATTGCCCCATATAGTGTAAGTGTGTGTGCCCAGCAATAGATTGGCACCATGTTCTTGGTGTATCTGCCCAGCGGCCAAAATGTTCTCCCCTGGATGGGCATGGGGAACCCCCTTGTGACCCTAGTGGATGATTAAGCAGAAGATAATGAGTGGATATATTAAATGATTAAGTGAATAATCCAAGTAATTTTGTCCATGTTGTGTATTCATGGCAGTCATGGGCTTGTGGGTAAGGAACCAGCCTTGTGACCTGAAGGCCCCCTGTTCAATTCCCAATCCCACCAAGTACCATGGCTGAAGTGCCCTAGGGCAACGCACCTAACCCCAATTGCTCCCCGGGCACTGTATTTAAGGCCGCCTACTGCTATGGACAGGTGTGCTGACTTCCCCAATGTGTGTGTTTCACGGCACAGATGGGTTAAATGTTGAGGACCAAATCCTCTGTGTGTGAACACAGCAGGCAAATAAAAAAAGAAAAAGAAATACTGTAATGTTTGGTATATTCCATCCATCCATCCATTATCTTCCGCTTTATTCTATATTAGGTTCGTGGGGGGGTTCCCAATGCCCATCCAGGGGAGAATATTTTGGGCACTGGGCAGATACACCCAGGACAGGACACCAATCTATCACCGGACACACACTCACTCACACAATTGAGAATTCAATTGGTTGATCCATGTTTCTGGACTGTGGAAGGAAACCGGAGAACCCGGAGGAAACCCATGCGAACACGGGGAGAACATGGAAACTCCACCCAGATTGGGATTCAAACCAGGAATCCCTAACGCTGAGAGGAGAACATGCTAACCACTAAGCCACCGTGCCGCTTTTTTTGTATATTGTGGGATGTAATTTTCTTGTATCTGAACCTCATCTCCAAATTCAAGGTCTTACAGTCATTACTGCATCATTGTATTATAAAGACTTAAGCATGAGCACACAGACACACCTGCATCAGAAACAATTCATCAGAGAACGAAAGCTATAAGTTGGACCCACCATTCCTTCTGGAAGAAAAGTTACACTTTATCCTCGATGCCACAGAAACTGTAAAGTCAGCATATTCAGCAGGCTACAGGCTCCATGTTAATATTTGCCATTGCACCCCTGCAATCTCTCTAACTGCGTGTGCTCTGTCAGAGTCGAGGAATGTGGATGTCAGGCTCCTCTGCCTTCATCCCTGTCATTTCCCATTCTGCCCCGGGGCTCCGAAGTGAAGCCTGTCTCCCTCGGCACAGGTAGAAAAGTGCAGAGGGATCATGCTGCACTGTAACCCCACACTGGGTAAATGTGCTCAGCAAGAAAAAAAAAGGCCCTGTACAAATAGTTTGGAGGGCAGGAGTTAAGGAAAAAAAGGAAAACCCAACTTTGAACAAATGGTTTCGCTTCACAGAAAAGTCTTGGACGGCTTCGGGGAATGTTTACATCAGTCGGCAGAGGTTTAGCGAATGCACCGTGGCGGGATTGTTGGTGCCAGACAGGCTGGTTTGATTCTAGAAATGCTAAATGACCATCCGGGGGAGAATCGGGAGAATACACCCAGGACACCAATCCATTGGTGGGGAATTACTCACTCACAGACACACATTCACTATGTAGGTGGTAGCACTATATATAGGGGCAATTTACAGCATCCGATTGACCTTGAATCCACGTGTTTTTGGACTACAGAAAGAATTAAGGAACAAAAACATTGAACAAGGAAGAGTGGAAGCTGTTCAAGCTGCACGGATCATAAAAGCTTGTGTGGGTGAAATGTGTATTGTGTCATTATTTCTGTCTATTCAAGGATTCACGATTCAAGAAAATGTTATTCATTCATTTATGTAGCATGTGGTACACGAGACAGAAACGAAATGATGGATTACGCACCCCGTTGACCCCGTTCTACTAAAGTTAAACTTTAAAGAAGAAAATGAGATAACCACTGACTTGGGATGTTCTCATTTGTAAGTCGCTTTGGATAAAAAGTCTGCTGAATGACTAAATGTAAATGAGATATAAATACAGTATAGATGTGTATATATAATCGAATATACAACTATGAATGTATATAATATACTGTACAATATACAATATGCAATTCTAAATGAAATATATATATATATATATATATATATATATATATATACACACACACACACACACACACATACACACACACACACATATATATATATATATATACTTATACTACTTATACTATATACTACTACTTATACTATACTTATAGTATACTTATACTATATTATGATGGATTGATACTGTATTTTAATATGTTTTTATACTATATATATACTAATATCAATATGGCGGCATGGTGGCTTAGTGGTTAGCATGTTCGCCTCTCAGCACCGGGGATTCCCGGTTCGAATCCCCATCTGGGTTGAGTTTCCATGTTCTCCCCGTGTCTGCGTGGGTTTCCTCCGGGTTCTCCGGTTTCCCCGGTTTCCTCCCACACTTCAAAAACATGGATCAAGTCAATTGAGTTCTCCAAATTGCCCCATATAGAGTGTGTATGTGTGCGTGTCTGTGTGAGTGAGTGTGTGACAAGCGATAGATTGGAGCCCTGTCCTGGGTGTATATGCCCAGCGCCCGAAACGATCTCCCCTGGATGTGCATGGGGAATAAAGGATAAAGTGGAAGATAATGAATGAATGAATGAATAATATCAATATAGTATACTCATAGTATACTTCATATAGTGTTTAAGCAAATTATAGCAAACAGCAACTCGGCACAATTCCACCAACATCACACAGCTTGTAACATCAGTACACCGTACAGAGATGTTCTCTCATTTGTTGCAGCTGTAATTTGCTTCTCTTGAACTGAACTGAGGAGTCAGAGTCAACTCAATTCCATCCCCAGTAAAATGTCAGGTAGGAACGATGCCAGCATGATTATGGATCATGCCACACATTTTAATGAAAGCCTAAATAAAATATCTGTTAATTAATAAGAAAGGACCTCAATGCAAAAACCGACCTGCACGAATGGAACGAGCTAACCCGCTCAAATCTGTAACTAACCGGTGTTAAATAAAGGGAAGCGGAGTCTGTGCTGTACAGAAATAACCTGAGGTGAACCTCACAGGTGACGCAGCACTTGAACGAGCTGGAAGCACATCCACGACGCTTGCAAGATTCTCGGGCAGCAATCATAAAAATAATCCACCATGTAGGTCTCTGCATTATCAAAGCAAACAGTGTGGGATGCATATATAGAGGTGAGATAATGCATTTGGTTCATAATCGTTTGGAATGATTCAGTAAAGACCTAAATGTGAATAAAGTAATACACATAGATTTTAGAACAAACAGAAATTAATAAATATAGATATTTAGACAAATGAAGAACAACAGAGTGGTCCATGTTTCCATGTTCTCCAGATGTTCAAATGAGGTTCTCAGGTTTCCTCTAAGAGTCCAAAAACATGAATACAATGTAAATTGGCCACTCTAAAATGCCCCTATATTGTGTGTTTGCCCAGTGATGGATTGCCCAGTGCCCAAAACGTTCTCTGCGTCCGTGTGGGTTTCATCCGGGTTCTCCGGTTTCCTCCCACAGTCCAAAAACATGGATCAAGGTCAATTGAATTCTCTAAATTGCCCCATATAGAGTGTGTCTGTGTGAGTGAGTGTGCCCAGCGATAGATTGGCATCCTGCGCTGGGTGTATCTGCCCAGCGACCGAAACGTTCTCCCCTGGATGGGCATGGGGAACAGCCCCACGACCCTAGTAAAGGATAAAGCGGAAGATAATGGATGGATGGATGATGTTGCTGACCAGACCTGATCAACTGCAGCAACCCCAGATCAGAGGTACATCCAGGTGGTGACCTTTTATTTGGCCAGGCAGTGTATACTAGAACTGAGTAAGTAGAACTGAGTACCGTAACATTGATAAGTACCAAATAAGTGTAAGTAAGTGTCTATGAAAGACCACATCCTAATGTAATGTAAAAATCTCAGTAATACCATGGCTCATATATCAAGAGTGTTGAAACTAGATGCATTTCCACCCCTAGTAGCGACACTGCAACCCTACTCCTGGTACAGAGCAGGCAACAGGCTTTTCAAATGGCCTTTTAGACGATGGTGCAGCTGACAAGAAGACCTTTGCCCCGTCACAGGACATCACAAGCACTCTTCCGGCATTTCTTGGCTCCATCAGCCACAGCAAATTATACAGGATTCAAAAGCCTGCCTGCCTGCCTGCCTTAAAAGCACTTGCAGAGCTGGCGGCAGACATACAGAATATAAGGGTCTCTGTGGTCCATCTGGACATATGCCAGGTGGGTTGCATTATAAAAGGTGTATTTATAACAAAAAAAACCAACAAGGGAGTCTGTAATCATGAAAGGGATGGAACATAGTGGTACACATGGCTTACTACGGGCGTATTCCCCTGTCAACACTCAGGAGAGGAGCCTGTAGGCACTCTGGTTGACCGTCGAAGCCACACAGCAAACATTGTTTACACCCTACGCACCATGATGCAGCATTATGACCAAAAGAATGAGTTAGTCAATACACCAATTGCCAACGGCAAGTCAAACCCTCAATTTAACCCCCATCACAGACTACAAACACAACCTTTAATGGCCAGGTAACCCTCCACTGGATCTCAAAACCTCTGCACGAGGCATTTGTTTCTCTCCCGAAAGTGAAGTAGGTCTCCCAATTTATTCTTAGCTAAATGCCACTGGTTCCCAAAAGTAAAATGCAAGATTGGCAGACATACAGAATATAAGGGTCTCTGTGGTCCATCTGGACACATGCCAGGTGGGTTGCATTATAAAAGGTGTATTTATAACAAAAAAAACCTAGTCTGTGATCATGAAAGGGATGGAACTTAGCGGTAGACTCAATCACATGCATTCAACACTAAGGAGAGGAGCATGTAAACAGAGTACAGCAGCCTGTAGGCACTCTGGTTGACCGTAGAAGCCACACAGTGAACTTTGTTTACACCCTACGCACCATGATGCATCATTATGATCTAAAGAATGAGTTAGCCAATACACCAAATGCCAACACCAAGTCAAACACCCAATTCAACCCCCATCATAGACTACAAACACAACCTTTAATGGCCAGGTAACCCTCCACTGGATCTCAAAACCTCTGCATGAGGCATGCAGGTCTCCCAATTCATTCTTAGCTAAATACCACTGGTTCCCAAAAGTGCCAATGCAAGATCGGCAGACATACAGAATATTAGGGTCTCTGTGGTCCATCTGGACACATGCCAGGTGGGTTGCATTATAAAAGGTGTATTTATAAAAAACAACTAGTAGTTGGTAGCCTGTGATCATGGAAGGGATGGAATTTAGTGGTAGACCCAATCACATGCATTCACACATGGCTTACTACGGGCATATTCCCCTGTCAACACTTAGGAGAGGGGCATGTAAACAGAGTACAGCAGCCTGTAGGCAGTCTGGTTGACCGTAGAAGCCAAACAGTGAATATTGTTTACACCCCATACACCATGATGCATCATTATGACCAAAAGAATCAGTTAGCCAATACACCAATTCAAACACCCAATTCAACCCCCATCACAGACTACAAACACAACCTTCAATGGCCAGGTAACCCTCCACTGGATCTCAAACCCTCTGGAGGCATGAGGCATGCAGGTCTCCCAATTCATTCTTAGCTAAATACCACTGGTTCCCAAAAGTGCCAATGCAAGATGGTCAACCATGTCAACAGAAGCACTTACTGTGCAGGTGCTCTGAGGCGTAATAATACACATCCTCATAACCCTCGTGATAATCCTCCTCAGGCCGGTACTTTTTGCCCTTGCGTCTCCGGGACCTGCGGATCTGCTTAACAAAGCCGAGGAAGCGCTCCATATCCGGCAGGCGTGATCCCAGGGATCCGGGCGCAGCAGAAGTGCTGCACGTGTGGAGGTGCTTTACAAAGAGCTGATGGATCCCCCAGGGAGAGGAAGAGAAAGAGAGAGAGTGGGAGAGGTAAAAGAGAGAGGAGGAGGGGACCGCTAGCTTTCAGTCCTCTGGGGTGGAGAGGACGGCTCGAATATCAGCTTCCCCGAGCACGGCTGCCGATCGGAACATCGCCGAGAGAACAGCGGCTCGGTCCTCAGCCCACCCTTCAGTACTTACAGAACACTCAGCTCAGCAGAGCGCTGCATGTGTATGAACGCCAGATAGGCTGTGCGCATTGTAGAGAGAGGGCGGAGTAAAACACACACACACACACACACACATACACACACATGGCTCACCCATCCTCCTTTGAGGGAGAAGAGCAAGACAAAGAGGTGAAGTTCAAAGGATCTGGCAGACAGGGAAGAATTCCCAGGGCGGAATTTTGACCAACTGGGAGACGGAGGTGTTCTCCAGAACCAACACCCTCCTCCACCTCACCGGGGTCTCCCAGTCAAACCCCAATCCTCCACCTCTCGCCTCCATCCCATATTCTTCCATTACAATTTAATAGTGTTATCTTAACCTCACACACATTAACATATAATATGAAATCATTCCAGACAATATCACATGGCTGCTACGTTTCATATATTTTATACATTTATATCTTATTCTTATTTCTTATGCTACTATTTTCTAATACCTACATTTTTATTATAAAGCGCTGCTATATTTAAATAATAAAAAATATATATATATTTTATTATATTTTTTTCTAACGTGATATTTCCATTCATCCATTATCTTCCGCTTTATCCTCTGCTAGGGTCGCAGGGGGGTTCTCCATGCCCATTTAGGGGAGAACGTTTCGGGCGCTGGGCAGATACACCCAGGACAGGGTGCCAATCTATCACTAGACACACTCACACACACACACACACCATATGGGGCAATTTGGAGAACCCAATTGACCTTGATCCATGTTTTTGGACCGTGGGAGGAAACCGGAGAACCCGGAGGAAACCTACACGGACACGAGGAGAACATGGAAACTCCATCCAGATCGGGATTCCGACCGGGAATCCCTAGTGCTGAGAGAAGAACATGCTAACCACTAAGCCGTCCCATTCTCTAGTCATCATTCAATATTTATTGGTAAAAACAGTATGACTGACCCTCCAGCTGCGCACTATTATGGAAAGCTATGGGGTGTGTACGTTTCGGCTTCACATTAGCCATAATACATCAACTCCCCATGTCTGACCTCATCGAACATGCTAAGATATTGGCTTTACTTAGAAAATGGCAGGAAAACGTTTGGTGATTTTACAAGCAAGACCCATTTATCAACGGCTTATAAGCTTGAAAGTAGTTTTTCAAACTATGAAAGATTATGTTAACGTACGGATAACTGTTCAATAGGAGTGAGGGTTTAATAGGGATGTCTGTGCTCCTTGCTACACAAAGGCTTCAAAGCGTACGATACGACCCAGCAGCTAGAGCCCCCGTCTTATTTCCACCAATGACGTGCCACGAACACCCAGCATTACCGGGTCAAAGCAGAACGTGTTAATTGGCCAGATTTCCACCGCTCCCCTTCAATCCCATTAACACCCACGACTCTGGAGCGCTAATTATCACCAGCCACTTCATGCATGACCGAGACCTGAGTGACGACGGGGAGTGATGAACGGGGAGTGGCTCACGTCTTTCAGAAGGGGGAGGGAGTCTGATTTAAACAAAACAAAGAGCTGCGAGCTCCACAGTTTAGCAAGCAATCTGCGACTTGATATATATTTATATATTTGGTATATATTTAGTTATTTAGCCGACGCTTTCATCCAAAGGGACTTACAAACATCGGGCCGGCATGTGACTTAGTGGTTAGCATGTTCTCCTCTCAGGGCTGGGGAATCCCGGTTCGAATCCCAATCAAGGTCAAGGTCAATTGGATTCTCCAAATTGCCCCATATAGAGAGTGTTTGATTGTTTGGGTGAGTGTGCCCAGTGATAGATTGGCACCCTCTCCTGGGTGTATCTGCCCAGCACCCGAAACGTTCTCCCATGGATGGGCATGGGGAACCCGCCCACGACCGTAGTAGAGGATAAAGCAGAAGATGATGGATGGATGGATGGATAGATAGACTTACAAACATCCCAACACAGAACACAGGGTTAACACAGTGCCCACTGGAGTAATGAAGGTTCCAGGTTTTGCTCAAGAACCCACATTGGTAACTGCAGTGGACCTGGGATTTGAACCCACAACCTTCAAAATGATAACCCAACACTCAAACCACTGAACCACACCCTGGTATTGTGGTATTCTGCATTTTTAAAGCATTTTATAAACTCTATAGAGCTCAATCCAATGGAATGAGAAACAAAGGCAAAGGTTGATTGTCTGAACCTGCATCTGGAGGTTGTTTCCCCAACGACATACCTGAGCTGCAATGGTAACAGCAGAGCAGTAAGAGCACTCCGGATGTCGGGGGTGTTGGGATAAAACAAACAAGCCCACATCACAGGAGACAATGAATCACTCGAAGCAATCCCAGCCACTCAAGCTACGACATGCCACCAGCTAGCTGAGAGGGCCTGCTTGAGTGCACTCCATGTTGTGAATAGCACCAGCCCACATTTGCATGCAGGGGTGCTACTTTAAGGGACAGCTGGACCTCACTTTGCTTTCTGTTTTGGTGCTCATATCTGCAGTGAAGAGCCCATTAACCTCCCACGCCTCTGCACATACCAATAAACGACTGCATGGACCAATCCATAGACCTTCTGCAAATATTAAGCACAGTACTGCATTAGCAGCTGAATCCAACACGGAAAGATTTAAAACATCAGGATGAATGATTTTGCTACAGGGCGGCACGGTGGTTTAGTGGTTAGCATGTTCTCCTCTCAGCACTAGGGATTCAGGTTCGAATCCCAATCTGGGTGGAGTTTCCATGTTCTCCCCGTGGGTTTCCTCCGGGTTCTCTGGTTTCCTCCCACAGTCCAAAAACATGGATCAAGGTCAATGGAATTCTCCAAATTTCCCCATATACAGTGTGTTTGTGTGAGTGAGTGTGTGATAGAGTGGCGCCCTGTGGATGGATGGATGGATGGGTGGTTTTGCTACAGCGTGAGTTCGGATACATGTTTTACATACAGTATATAAATAATTAGGATTTCATTAGAATCAGTTGATTATTATAAGCTATAAAAGACAACTGCATGTATGAATCCTTAGATACAGTATACTGCAAATATTAAGCCCAGAATGGAAAAGTACTGCATTAGCAGTTGAATTCAACACAGAAAGATATATATATATATATATATATATATATATATATATATATATATATATTACAGAATGGGGTGCACAAACTAAAAGCTTACACGGCATCACTTCTTGATGTGCTGAGTGTAAAGATATAATAGTTGTGCCCTGCTGGATTTCGAACTGATCGCAGCAGTCCAGGTGATCCAGCAGATAAACAGATAAGGCGTTAAAGTAGGGCATGACTGAACCCCCTGAGCTTCCACCCAGCTCAATCAATCACTGCTTTCTCCAACTTCTGTTCTCCCCATAGTTCCTTTTTCCTCCTCATTTTCTCAGTGTTCCAGAACTCATTGCAAACTACTCTCTCCCCGAGTGCCAAAGCGGAACATTACTGTGCACCGCCAGCTTCAGCTTCGAAATAATTAATAAATAAGTAAAAAATGTAAAGAAAACACAATAAAATAAATCTATCTATCTATAGCAAGCAATGAAAAAAAAAAAATATATATATATATATATATATATATATATATATATATATATATAGGGGCGGTACGGTGGCTTAGTGGTTAGCACGCTCTCCTCTCAGCGCTAGGGATTCCCGGTTCGAATCCCCATCTGGGTGGAGCTTCCGTGTTCTCCCCGTGGGCTTCCTCCGGGTTCTCCGGCTTCCTCCCACAGTCCAAAAACATCGATCAATTGAGTTCTCCAAATTGCCCCATATAGAGTGTGTTTGTGTGAGTGAGTGTGTGCCCAGTGATAGATTGCCGTCCTGTCCTGGGTGTATCTGCCCAGCGCCCGAAACCTTCTCCCCTGGCTGGGAATGGAGAACCCTACCGAGACCCTAATAGAGGATAAAGCGGAAGATAATAAATAAATAAATATATATATTTTTTAAATTTTTTTCATTGCTTGTAAAATCTGCAGTTACAATAAGCTGTTTACAACAGTAGCCCAAACACACACACACACACACACACACACACACACACACACAGGATGAGACATTTACAGATTTTGATAGTACAATATTTATCAGAGAAATAATCACGATTATTACAATTATTATGTAATAATGAACTTTAGTTTCAGACCTCACATGTAGGTTTTTTGTTATTTAGTTAATGTAAATAAAAAGAAAAAAGACAACACAGATTTTTTGCTGGATATTAACACAAAATATATAGTATTCAACACAAAACATAAAATTATTTTGCAAAAAATCAAAGTTAAAAAAATCTTGTCTGTATTTCTCTTTAAGTACAAATTAATTTCAATTTGTAGAAAACTAGTGGCGTATACTGCCACCACATCATTCTCCTATTTATTAACTTCACAATCACCAAAAAGCTAAAGTTGTATTTCCTTCCTAACTGCTAAATGTAAATAAAAAAAAAACTCTACCCTTAAACGAGATCCAGGACAAAATCATAACGGCATTTTATTAGATATTTCCCGTGGGGCGGAAGGTCAAGCACCGATGCAGATATACTTTAGGTGGGCGATGCCTTAACAACAAAACGGCTCTAACAAATCTATTCCTTTCCCTTGAGATATTCCAAACCTTAAAACTGTAAACAACATACCAATATACAGGAATGAGGAACATATTTTAATATATGCACATATAGCACCATGTTTTTATTATATAGCAAGATTTGCAACAGCGGTGATGCAACACCAACAGCATCCATATTATTTATTTTGCATAATCATATAGTTACAGTTGAAAATACCATAACATTTATTTCATCTCACCCTCAACACAGACTCATCTCATTTTTAATGTTACCAGCTTCTCATTTTAAAGCAGGCAAGGTTGGAGCTACAGTAATTCATCAGCAGCTGAGAAGTTCTCGAGTTCTAGCTCTTTCCTTCCCTTCTCCGCTCATTCCCTCCGAGCTCTTGGCAAGCACTGTGAGGTACTTCCATTTTTTGCCTCTCTGAGCAAAACCAGGTGCCGCACTGCTTAGCAGGATGTGTTTAAAGTGATGTCTGGAGTATTACATTTTTTTCCCCTTAAACGCCTGTCGAAAATCGGACAGATCAGTATTTGAAAATTACAGGACACCTGCTGTATCAAGCTCTTCATTTATTATTGATTTCAGTGCTGCTGACACACACTATATGAACCAGGTCTTAAGTTTCAAGGGAAAGTTTGTGCTTCAGCAAAAATAATATCATAAATCTTTAAGATTAATCATTATATATATCCATCCATTATCTTCCACTTTATCCTCTATTAGGGTCGCNGAAAATCGGACAGATCAGTATTTGAAAATTACAGGACACCTGCTGTATCAAGCTCTTCATTTATTATTGATTTCAGTGCTGCTGACACACACTATATGAACCAGGTCTTAAGTTTCAAGGGAAAGTTTGTGCTTCAGCAAAAATAATATCATAAATCTTTAAGATTAATCATTATATATATCCATCCATTATCTTCCACTTTATCCTCTATTAGGGTCGCGGGGGGGGTGTTCCCTATGCAAATCCAGAGGAGAACGTTTCGGGTGCTGGGAAGATACACCCAGGACAGAGTGAAAATCTATCGCTGGGCACACACTCACTCACTCCCACACACAAACACACACACACTATATGGGGCAATTTCAAGAACTCAATGCATGCTGCATGATTTTGGACTGTGGGAGGAAACCAGAGAACCCGGAGGAAACCCACGCGGACACGGGGAGAACATGGAATATATATATATATATATATATATATATATATATATATATATATATATATATATATATATATAATAAAATATCTTTATAAGTCTTTATAAGGGCAGCAAGGTGGTTTAGTGGTTAGCATGTTCTCCTCTCAGCACAGTTTGATTCCCAATCTGGGTGAAGTTTCCATGTTCTCCCCGTGTCTGTGTGGGTTTCCTCTGGGTGTCCAGAAACAGTCCAGAAACATGGATCAAGGTCAATTGAAGTCTCCAAATTGCCCCATATGGAGTGTGTGTGTGTGTGTGTGAGTGTGCCCAGTGATAGATTGGCGCCCTGTCCTGGGTGTATCTGCCCAGCGCCCGAGACGTTCTCCCCTGGATGGGCATGGGGAACCCCAGGCACAGGCCCCAGGCAACAGGCTCTTTACTTTCAGGTGAGCACAGCCGAACAGGATGGATTTACCCAAACGGGAACTGTTCCGCCGGTTAATCATCCCAATTTCGGTAATTATTAATCATAAGATTTCATCTGCATGATCTTTGATGTGGAATAAATGGAGGATGAAATGTGTTGCAGTGTACATATGATTTGAGCTCATAGTGATGCAAAAAAGTGCAAATGGTAATTACGGGGCTGTGGGTCCGCACTGTGGTAATTAGCCGGTACAGGCTTGTGCCCAAGGTGCCCGATGAGTCAGTGCTCCATTAAAAAGGCTTTTAAAATAACGGACCAATTAAGACGAGTCATGCATTTTGCTACTCACAAAGTGCAATTCTCACTTTGATGATTTGGGATGATGTGCAGCTGCATGGTTTAAGCCTGCAATCAGACGGCACATTAAGATATCCCGCTCAGCCTTATTATTAGGTTATTATCACTAGTCCCATTAAACACCATCACCTACATCAAAACACTTTGCATATACCACACTCTATAAGCAAACAGGGCCGGTGATGTAATAATATTTATTGGTACAATGAGCAGATGTTTTCCTCTGTATACTGTAGGGACCATGTGTGGCTAAAGAATTTGCTGTTTTGATATATTGCCCTTGGGAGGCACGGTGGCTTAGTGGTTAGCATGTTCTCCTCTCAGCGCTAGGGATTCCTGGTTCGAATCCCCATCTGGGTGGAGTTTCCATGTTTTCCCGTGTCTGCATGAGTTTCCTCCGGGTTCTCCGGTTTCCTCCCACAGACCAAAAACATGGAATTCGCCATATTGCCCCTTATAGAGTGTGTTAGTGTGTGTGTGTGTGTGTGTGTGTGTGCCCAGCGAATGATGAGCACTCTGCCCTGGGTGTTTTTGCCCAACGCACCAATAGTTCTTCCCTGGATGATCATGGGGAACACCCCCCCCCGAGACCCTAATAGAGGATAAAAGGGAAGATAACGGATGGATGGATGAATGGATATGTTGCCCCTATATAGTGTGTGTGCCCAGCGATGGATTGGATGTATATTATATCTGGGTGTATATAGAGGCAGTAGTAGGCTTGCGGTAAGGAACCAGCCTTCAATCTAAAGCTCTCAGGTTTGATTCCCAGTCCCCTCAAGTATGACTGAAGTGCCCTTGGGCAAGGGACCTACCTCCAGTTGCTCCCTGGGCGCCGTTAACAAGGCTGCCCATTTCACTCAGTGTGTGTGTTTGTGTGTGTGTGTTTTACATGGATGGGTTAAATGTGGAGGACACATTATACAAGTATACATCCTAAAAAAAATGATTTGAATTTTTTTATATTATGTTGTTAACCGGGCGGCACGGTGGCTTAGTGATTAGCATGTTCGCCTCTCAATGCTAGGGATTCCCGGTTCGAATCCCCATCTGGGTGGAGTTTCCATGTTCTCCCCGTGTCCGCGTGGGTTTCCTCCGGGTTCTTCGGTTTCCTCCACAGTCCAAAAACATGGATCAAGTCAATTGAGTTCTCCAAATTGCCCCATATACAATGTGTCTGTGTGAGTGAGTGTGTGTCCAGCGATAGATTGGCAACCTGTCCTGGGTGTATCTGCCCAGCGCCCGAAAAGTTCTCCTCTGGATGGGCATGGGGAACCCCCCCTCCTGCAACCCTAATAGAGGATAAAGCGGAGGATAATGGATGAATAGATGGATGTTGTTGACCTGTGTGTTTCCTTCTAGTTTTAATATCATCAATATCACACATGCTGTTATTTAAAATAGTAAGCAAGCATTGCATTGTGCAGATTTTATGCAGCATTCACCAAAACACAAGGTCGAGGCCAGCGGAACTCATCCAGGTCACATCAGTTCTGCATTCACCAAGTAAAGAACTAAAGTAAATAGATATTAAAGAGCCGAGGTAAATAGCTATAAAGAAGAAAGGTAAATAGTTCCAGATCACAGTGTGGAAGCGGCTTTGCATAGCGCTTGAGGACAGATGTTAATCTCCTCAGTCAGCTGAAGCCATTAGCACATTAGCAGTCATGCACACACAGTCCTCCAGGTAATGAGAGATGCTCCAGGAGGCTTTGGTGCAGAAAAGGGCAACTCACCAGGTGATTCCCCTTCACCTGGGACATCTCAAAACACACCACAAGCGCCCAAAGTCCTTCTTACCGTCACCCACTTCTCTTTCTTATTACTAGTTATTCAAATGTGATGAAAAATGAAGAGAGGAGATGCAGAAACGGAAAAGAACCATGAAAGAGTGGGAATCGATATATTGATTCAAATGCATTTCGATTCTATCATAAATCATATTTGTGGGATATGATCTGGTGGTTGGCATGTTCTCCTCTCAGCGCTTTGGATTCCTGGTTTGAATCCCAATCTGGGTGGAGTTTCCATGTTCTCCCCGTGTCCACGTGGGTTTCCTCTGGGTTCTCCGGTTACCTCCCACAGTCCAAAAACATGGATCAAGGTCAACTGAATTCTCCAAATTGCCCCATAAAGAATGTGTTTGTGTATGTATGAGTGTGTGTCCAGTGATAGATTGGCGTCCTGTATCTGGGAGTATCTGCCCAGCGCCCAAAATGTTCTCCCCTGGATGGGCATGGGGAATACCCCCCCCCCCCCCGCGACCCTAATAGAGGATAAAGCGGAAGATAATGGATGGATATTTAATGGAGGGCAGCACGGTGGCTTAGTGGTTGGCATGTTCTCCTCTCAGATCTAGGGATTCCTGGTTCGAATCCCAATCTGGGTGGAGTTATCATGTTCTCCCCATGTCCGTGTGGGTTTCCTCCGGGTTCTCCAGTTTTCTCCCACAGTCCAAAAACATGGATCAAGGTCAAATGAATTCTCCAAATTGCCCCATATAGAGTGTGTCTGTGTGAGTGAGTGAGTGCCCAGCAATGGATTGGCGCCCTGTCCTGGGTCTATCTGCCCTGCGCCCGAAACGTTCTCCCCTGAATGGGCATGGGAAACCCCCCTCGACCCTAATAGAGGACAAAGCGGAAGATAATGGATGGATAATAATAATCTTTGTAAGTGAAAACAAGGTGAAAAGAATGTCATTGCTTCTTACATGATAAGGATATCACATCATGTTGAGATCCGGGAGATCCGGCGGCCATCTTGTTGTATGTTGATGACGACAGATCGACCAAAAACATTCGAACCTGTTGCTCAGCAAACGCAAACGCACAGATGAAACAAATGAGGGCGTTTGACTTTAATTGGATCCATAAGCATTTTCTTTGACCGTGGTCATTAATTGTTGTTTAGCTGCTGCAGTCGGACGCTTTCATTATTTTAAAATGACGTGTCATGCTGCGACCTTATGATGCCTTTTGCTGCGTCAGGCTAATTACTGCGAGAACAATGCAATCGACAGCGAGATAAAGTACCACTACTTATCTGCTGGACAAGTACTTTTATATCCTCTCACACTCTCTCTCTCTCTCTCTCGCTCACTTTCACACACTCTGCTTTCAATAGTAGAGATATTACTACAAAATCACTGGACACACGATTAATGACACACACAATGTAGGGGCAATTAGCCAATCCATCGCTGGACACACACTAACTCACACACTATGTAGGGGCAATTTAGATAGGGGCAATTTAGCCAATCCATCGCTGGACACACACTAACTCACACACTATGTAGGGGCAATTAAGATAGGGGCAATTTAGCCAATCCATCGCTGGACACACACTAACTCACACACACTATGTAGGGGCAATTTAGATAGGGGCAATTTAGCCAATATAATCGCTGGACACACACTAACTCACACACACTATGTAGGGGCAATTTAGATAGGGGCAAGTTAGCCAATCCATCGCTGGACACACACTAACTCACACACACCATGTAGGGGCAATTTATCTCTGGGTACATACTAACTCACACTATGAAGAGGCAATTTTGAAAGGGGCAAGTTTGCCAATCCATCGCTGGGCACACACTAACTCAGAGACACTATGTAGGGGTTAATTTATCCAATCCATCTCTGGACACACACTAACACACACACTATGTAGGGGCAATTTAGCCAATCCATCGCTGGACACACACTAACTGACACACACTATGTGGGGGCAATTTAGCCAATCCATCGCTGGACACACACAAACTTACACACACTATGTGGGGGCAATTTAGCCAATCCATCGCTGGACACACACAAACTTACACATACTATGTGGGGGCAATATAGCCAATCCATCGCTGAGCACACACTAACACACACTATGTAGGGGTAATTTAGATAGGGGCAATTAAGCCAATCTATCTCTGGAAACACACTAACTTACACACACACTATGTAGGGGCAATTAAGCCAATCTATCTCTGGACACACACTAACTTACACACACTATGTAGGGGCAATTTAGATAGGGGCAATTAAGCCAATCTATCTCTGGACACACACTAACTCACACACACTATGTAGGCACTATCGAGATGTAGGAGACTGTAGGAGGAAACAAAGGAACCTGGATAAAACCCATACAGACACAGAGAGAACATAGAAACCCAGCTCGAGATTGGAACCTGGATCCCCAGCACAGAGAGGAGAACAGGTTAACTCCTGAATCAAGTGTTTTGCTATCAATTCTCCCAAACGTCTAAAGGCAGACTATATGTTCCTTTCCTCATGTTAAGAGTGATGAGTGTATCTGCTGCGTGTGTTAGAGTGTTAAAGCTGGTCAGCCAGCAAACTACCCCTCCCCCCGAGTGTACACTGTTCATAAGTCAGAAATGTTCTAAAAAACTGTTTATGCGTCACTACATGATCCAATTTTATATAAAACCTCAGCCTGTGTGACCTCACATTAAAGCATCATTAGAGTAATGGCCTCAATTAAGTCCGTGGGTCTCACTGAATATTTGAATAAATAAGATAAAGCATTAATGAATACAAATCATATCATCATTAAAAGAGTGAGCAGCAATTAATCGGCGTTAAGGCAATCCTGCAGCGCAGCCTGCTTCAAATCCATGTTTGTAATAGCAACATAATCTAAAATGTTGCTATTTGCGTCTGTCGTAAACCCATGATAATCCTATTAAGTGGAGCTGAATGGAGTTCCACTAACAATCAATTACAGGACAAACAACCTGCACCTTCCTGGCACCTCCACCAGAACCTACAGCGGAGCAATTTAAGCTGATATCTAATTCCATTTCCTGTCGTCAAACGGCTCCGGCTGCTTCTCAGCAGGGTTTGGAACGGGAGCCACGACTATAAAGCACATGGGTGATGACTTTGGCGCTGGGGTGGAATAATGGACCATATGTTACAAGACGACCTTCTGGAATCTCATCTCATCATTAACCTCCGCTTAAACCTTCTCTAGGGACTAGGGGGTGGTTCCTCATGCCCATCAGAAGGTTTTAGGTGGACACCCAGAACAGGGCAACTTCCAATCCATCACTGAGCATACACTCACCTTAACACACACACACAATATATAGGGGCAATTTAGAGAAGCCAATTAGATTAGATTTACATTTAGTCATTCAGCAGACGCTTTAATCCAAAGTGACTTACAATTGATAGGGCGGCATAGTGGTTTAATGGTTAGCATGTTCTCCTCTCAGCGTTGGGGTTTTCCGGTTCAAATCCCAATCTGGGTGGAGTTTGCATGTTCTCCCCGTGTCCATATGGGTTTCCTCCGGGTTCTCTGTTTTCCTTCCACAGTCCAAAAACATGGATCAAGGTCGATTGAATTCTCCAAATTGCCCCATATAAAGTGTGTTGGTGTGTGTGTGTGTGTGTGTGTGTGTGTGTGTGTAAGTGAGTGAGTGGAAGATAATAAGATGAGAAGCTGGAGGGGATCTATTCAATCTATTCAATTTTGTGATAAGAATTAGCAAGTGACCTGAAACAAGTGACAATGAATAAAAAACATTAGAGAATCTCGGTCCTCACAAGGTTTATTATTATGATTGTAAAGCGTCCTTGGGTTCTTGAGAGGTGTTATATGAATTAAACTTATTATTATTATTATTATTATTAGAGCAGCCAATTTACCTTTAATTTATATTTACGGACTGTGGGAGGAAACTGGAAAACCCGTCGTAAACCCACACGAACATAAGGACAATACAGAAACCTGTGACTGGAACCAGGCACCCCAACGAAAATCACTCTAAATATAATAAATCATTATTATACATCTATGAAATTTTGCTTTAACCACTGCTCCTAAAAAACGACCTTTAATAAAGAATCCATTCCAGCTGCACCACTTCCATTTTTCAGCAGGAAGCCCTCTGGAAGCGGGGTTATCCGATTGCTGACCTAAAAATCACACCAGCGCTCCATGAGAGTGAGCAAGCGTGGTTCTCGCCCTCGTCTGAGCATTCCACCCCAACAGGGCTGCAGCGGAGATCCACGAGGGCAATTTGCTCCTGTTGAAGTTTATAGTACATTGATCCGCCCTGACACTGTGAATTACTGAAGCCCCGTGCACTTATGATGCGCTCGGCTTGTGTGCACGCCTATGAGCCAGAGAGAGGAGACGAGGCCAGTGAGATGTAACAAAACGAATGACGAGCAGTTTTTCAGTTATACGCTGAAAAAGAACCTCAATATATAAATAGATTAATAAATAACATGTGCTGGGCCAGAACATTTTCCTAAAAATATAATTAACTTGATGAGCATTTAGCAAACGGATTGTCAGGTGATTAAATCTGATTGGCTGAGCCGTTTGTCCAGCCGTGACATTATTGACAATAACACACCTCTGACCGCTTTATAAAATACATTATTTTAAATTCTAAATGTACAATTAAGCTATTAATATATAATACAGCTTAATATAAACAATATTATAGACAATATAGCCATTTTCTTGTATCCCGTTACTCAGTGATCAATGATAACTTTAAGAAACAGACTAGAATACGTTGTGGAAGACCAGTTAATTATTAACTTAGATTTAAATAAACAGATATATGAATTAAATTTTAGTTATATAGAACTGTTTTATTTATATAATTGTTTAAAGTTATAAAGCATGCGAGGTTGTGTATTATTGTGAATGAATCACAGTACCCTAGGTGACACCATCTAGACAACACATCTTTCACGTGATTTATTCACAAATATACACAACCTTAAGCATTTTATTGCATTCCAGTTCTAAAAAGATGAATGAGGAGGGTTCCCATGCCCATATAGGGAAGAACGTTTCAGAAGCTGGGCAGACACACCTGGGACAAGACACCAATCCACACACATACACTATATGGGGAAATTCAGAAAAGCCAATTGACCTGAATATCCATAAGATTACCAGAGAAACCCACATGGACATGGGGAGAACATGGAAACTGGACCCAGGTCAGTATTCGACCTTTTCTATTCGACCATTCCTCTGCTGAAAGGAGAACATGCTAACCACCATGCCACCATATTATCCAGAAGCAAAAATGATAGTATCATTAGATCTAGGAGCAGCAAATGAAATTTTAAGACAGGGATCATCAGCATGACGCTCTAACTTGTTGCTGTTTAACCTGCATTTTATTTCCATCTATCCATTATCTTTATCCTATATTAGATGCTTACCGCTTTATCCTCTATTAGGGTCACGGGGGAAGGGGGTTCCCCATGCCCATCCAGGGGAGAACGTTTCAGGTGCTGGGCAGATACACCCAGGACAGGGCGCCAATCTATCACTGGACACACACTCACTCACACAGACATACTCTATTATGGGGCAATTTGGAGAACTCAGTTGACCTTGATCCATGTTTTTGGACTGTGGAAGGAAACCGGAGAACACGGAGGAAACCCACGCGGACACAGAGAGAACATGGAAACTCCACCCAGATTGGGATTCGAACCGGGAATCCCTAGCACTGAGAGGAGAACATGCTAACCACTAAACCACCGTGCCGCCACCTGCATTTTATTTATTTAACTTAATTTACTTAACTTCTTTTTCTGGTGCCTGCAAGTCTTTTCGAAATCCCCCACCCCCTCATGCACACGTGACTGTCACGTCGCTGTCTTCCCTCATTCATCAAACCTCCATCTCTGCTTCAGCATCCCGATTCCACCTTATGCATAATTCACTGAAAAACTCCTCAAGAAAGCAATCACTCCTGGTGACAGGCTGCTGTTCAACCAAAAGAGTCCCAAATCCCCGAGGGATTGCAAAGTCTGCTGCCTTTTCTGTAAACAGCAGGTTAAACAAATCTAATCCGATCCAGTAACACTGAGAAATAGCCACGAAAAACAGTATACCAACTTTTACAGGTATTGTATTCGCTGGATTGGTATAAGAGAGTGTTTAAAGTCGTTTTAACACCAAATACTAACAACTAGTCTTTACCAGAATAGAGACAGAGAGAGCAATAAAAATGGACTTTACAAGACAGGGAACAGAAATTGAATAATTTACAAGGAACGTCAACAGTAATTACAGCTGAGTTATTTCCCCGCGTGAGCCTCGGGCCTTCTGATGGAGCATTACAAAACTGGATTAAGTTAATAAAAAGTTTGGCCCACCGCGAAGCTTTCCAATTTTTAATAACAAATCTGGAAAATGGGCCAAAACCCAGTAGCTAGTTAGCATTTTTATTCGAGGTCTAGATTTGCATGTGCAGGCTTCTAAAATGTCAGCAAACAATTTGCAAACTGATATCTAACGGAAGGCGGCACGGTGGCTTAGTGGTTAGCATGTTCTCCTTTCAGCGGTTTCCAGGTTTGAATCCCCATCTGGGTGGAGTTTCCCCGTGTTCTCCCCATGTCCACGTGGGTTTCCTCCGGGTTCTCCAGTTTCCTCCCACAGTCCAAAAACATGGATCAAGTTAATTGAGTTCTCCAAATTGCCCCATATAGAGTGTGTCTGTGTGAGTAAGTGTGTGCCCAATGATACATTGGCACACTGTTCTGGGTGTATCTGCCCAGCGTCCGAAATGTTCTCCCCTGGATGGGCATTGGGAACCCCCCCGCGACCCTAGCAGAGGATTAAGCGGAAGATAACAGATGGATGTGTAATGGAGGGGGGGACGGCGGCTTAGTGGTTAGCATGTTCTCCTCTCAGCGGTTTGAATCCCAAACTGGGTGGAGTTTCCCCTGTTCTCCCATTGTCTGTGTGGGTTTCCTCCGGGTTCTCCGGTTTCCTCCCATAGTCCAAAAACATGGATTGAGGTCAATTGAATTACCCAAATTGCCCCATATAGAGTGTGTGTGAGTAAGTGTGTGCCCAGCGACACACTCACACGGGGAGAACATGGAAACTCCATCCAGATTGGGATTCGAACCGGGAATCCCTAGCGCTGAGAGGAGAACATGCCAACCACTAAGCCGCCGTGCCGCCGCCCACCATATAAATCAATTAAATGCATTAATAAACTCGCAGTCACACCCAAGATAATTTAGTAGCTAGAACTAAAACAGGAGCTGCTGGAAACGTCGCTTTGCTATTTATTCCCCTGAGCAACAACCATTTCCTCATAAATTTGATTTTCCTGATGCACAGCAGCTATAAAACACAGCTTCCAGGTCTCGAATTATCTCCAGGAATTAAAGGCAGCCCAGATTTAATATCACTCTGGTTATCCGACACCTTCCTGCGACCGTAAAGCCCCCCCCAATTCATTTCGTGGGTGATAGGGTTTCACGGGCGATGGGATTTACCATTAACATTCGAAAAAATGGAGAACTTCCAAAACAAGATAACTCCTGCGGCTGAGCGGCGAGCCATTTATGATGGAACTCTATTCGCAATGGCAGTCTGCAGCCCTGCCGTCCACGCTGCTTTATCTAGGTGCACAGGTATGCGCATACGGGCAGCCGCCGGTACCGGGAGCTTATTCAGTTCAGGAACCTCTGCGTCCGGACAGAAGACATGCTCTGGTGAGCTTGTTGTTATTGTTTGCCCACGGGCCGCGACAGAAGGTTTGGCATACTGTTGAACACAACAATATGACATTTATTGAAGAGGGATGGAGGTAGAATGAGGACGAGGGAGAGGGAGAGAGACGGAGAGGCCTCCAGTGTTCTCAGCATTTGCTCGCTGAATAACAGAAACGTTCTCCTGACGAGCAGCCCGCTTTTGTGCTAATGCAATATCCAAACTTTAGGATTAAACACTGATTGTCAGAAGCTGTTTATTTCAGATTGAGGGACATTCGCGACGGGGCTGGAGGATAAATGGCTTTTTTTGTCCTGGCAAACATGCTTATCTATTTCTGATGATCGAGTGTCATCACAAAACACATTGGTTTTGCATCATGTGCGCAGATTTCCACAGAATGACTCAGAATTCAACCTTACACTGTCTGGATTTCTTATCGTACTCATCAAAAGTAAATTTGTCTGCAGATTCTATGACTTTATACCTTTATATATAAACATATATTTAAAAAATGGTCTTGATTTTGTGGACAGCATGGTGGCTTAGTGGTCAGCATGTTCTCCTCTCAGCACTAGGGATTCCCGGTTCAAATCCCCATCTGGGTGGAGTTTCCATGTTCTCCCCATGTCCGTGTGGGTTTCCTCAGGGTTCTCTGGTTTCCTCCCACAGTCCAAAAACATGGATCAAGGTCAATTGAATTCTCCAAATTGCCCCATATAGAGTGTGTGTGTGTGTGTGAGTGTGTGCCCAGCGATACTATCTGCCCTGGATGGGCACGGGGAACCCCACGCGACCCTAATATATGATGAAGCAGAAGATAATGGATGGATGGAATTCATACTGATCATCATTATCATCATCATTATTTGTTATCATTTAAAAAATAATATGCATAATTAATTAGCAGCTGTAAAATCCATGTATTCATTATCTTCCGCCTTATCCAGGGCAGATACACTCAGGACAGGATGCCAATCTATCACTGTGCACACACTCACTCACTCGCACAGACATACTCTATATGGGGCAATTTGGAGAATCTGATTGACCTTGATCCATGTTTTGGACTGTAGGAGGAAACCGGAGAACCCGGCGGAAACCCATGCAGACACGGGACAGCCACCCACCCATCTTTCCATCCATCTATTATGTCCCGCTTTATCCTCTACTAGGGTTGCGGGAGAGTGCCCCATGCCCATCCAGGGGAGAACATTTCAGGCACTGGGCATCAGGGTAAATAGGCAGCTCTAAATTGCCCCATCCAAATGGGTCCAGTGATAGATTGGTGTCTGCCTTGCGTGTATCTGCTCAGCACCCGAAACTCTCCTCTGGATGGGCATGGGGACCCACCCCCTCCACAACTCTGAAGCTGAAGATAATGATAGAGCCTCCCACACTGCTGTCGTAAATGTTCTCAAATTGCTGCTGTTATTTATATTTACTACGATTTGACAATTAGCGATGACGAGCTTTGTGCTATTTCTGCCTCTCACCCGTCAGAGACGATGTCCTGGCCTTAATTTTACCGTCGAATCCTTTAACTATTTACCCAGCAAGCATTATTTTCCTGTTTTTTGGGTTCTGCGGAACACAGAATTGTGCAACACTTCCTCTCAGGTCAGTAATGGCTCGGCAAAGTGGGTTGAAACCCCGGGGGTTGAAATCCTCTTTAAATCCTCCCTGCTTCCCTAAAGTTTGCTGAAACCTCTTGGTTTAGAAGAACTGCTCTGACGGTTGCTAATTATCAGCTTTTCACACCCGGTGTGCAGCATGTTCTCGCTCTGGTTTCATAATCCTATGGAATTGGAAATGGCGACGTTGCCGTTTTGTTTACTTCAAAAGCCCAGCACAGTGTTGCTCTTATAAATCCGAACGGATCCTTCTGGGCTTGGGTTGTCCCTCTCTCATGTTTGTTTGAGAATGCGTGGTAGGTAGTAATTATGTGGCTCCAGACATGTGATCACATCAGTGGGGTTCCGTCTAGGTAACACCTGCTGGAGACCTCTGTTGGAACAGCTGTCTCTGGATGGATATGAGCTGCCGAAATGGCAGAGACACTTTTTTTTGTGCTTTGTATGGCTTTTTATGCTCTTTGTTTGTCCTCCTGTTGGACACCTAGTTCAGAAGTGTGCAGGAAATGTATTGTGGTTTGTCAAGCCTCGTTTTTTAGAACCCATTTCTTGATGATTTATGAACCTGCATCATTGTTCTATCAGAGTCCATTCAGCATATTGTTCTAACATACTGCAGTATTATGTTTGGGGTACAGCTGCGGCTAGAAATCACGACGGCTTTCATTTTCTGTATTATAAATTGCGCCAGGGCGGCAAGGTGAGTTAGCACGTCCGCCTCTCAGCACTGAGGATCCAGGTTCAAATCCTGATCTGGGTGCGGTTTCCATGTCCTCCCTGTGTCAGCAGCCAACACATCTTGAATTCATGTTTTTGGATCATAGAAGGAAACCAAAGAACCATGAGAACATGGAAACTTCTCCCAGATTGAGATTCGAACCGGGAATCCCTAGCGCTGAGAGGAGAACATGCCAACCATTAAGCCACCATGCCACCCGCATGTTATATATATAATCATTCATTCATTCATTCATTCATTATCTTCCGCTTTATCCTCTATAAGGGTTGTGGGGGGGGGGGGGTTCTTCATGCCCATCCAGGGGATAACGTCTCGGGCGCCGGGCAGATACACCCAGGAAAGGGCACCAATCTGTCACTGGGCTCACACTTACTCAAACAGACACACTCTATATGGGGCAATTTGGAGAACTTAATTGGCTTGATTCATGTTTTTGGACTGTGGAAGGAAACCGGAAAACCCGGAGGACACCCACGCGGACACGGGGAGAACATAGAAACTCCACTCAGATGGGGATTCGGACCGGGAATCCCTAGCACTGAGAGGAGAACATGCCAACCACTAAGCCACCATGCCACCCGTAATGTCATTGTTATTGAAATAATTGAAAAATATAATAATAATAATAAAATAATTAAAATAAATGTTCTTTTTGGTGGCAAGGTGGCTTAGTAGTTAGGATCTTCTCCTATCAGCTGTAGGGATTCCTAATTCAAATCCCAATCTGGGTGGAGTTTCAATGTTCTCCCAGTGTCCTCGAGATACACCCAGGACAGTGCGCCAATCTAACTCCCCACAAACCTACTATAGGAAGAAGTGGAAGGTAATGGTGGATGGAATATTAACCCAGGTTCGAACCCCAATTTGGGGGGTAGAGTGTCCATGTTCTTCCTCTGTCCGTGTGGGTTTCCTCTGGGTTCTCCAGTTTCCGCTCACAGTCCAAAAACATGGATCAAGGTCAAATGAATTCTCCAAATTGCCCCATATAGAGTGTGTTTGTACGTCTGTGTGAGTGTGTGCCCAGCGAGATTGGCACCCTGTCCTGGGTGTATCTGCCCAGCGCCCGAAACGTTCACCCCTACATGGGCGACCCTAGTAGAGGATAAAGCGGAAGATAATGGATGGATTGAACAATAACATTTCAGCTCTACTGTGAATATATCAGCGCAAAGTTAGGAAGCTGTACATTTTCGATTCCTTCAGGGTTCTGCTCCATTACACAGATAGATTGAGACGTCCCCACATTATCTGTCCTCTGCCAGCTTGAAGAGCGCCGCTCACCTTCCTGTCGAAGACACGGCTCCTTCAGTCTGATCAATATTCACAGGTACATGTAGCGCGACCTTGAGATACACAGGTAAGATTTACTGCGCTCAAACTTTCAGCTGCTCAATCAATCCTGCTAACAGACAAAAGAACTCATTTGGACCCGAGCGGCCATTAATCACCACGATAAAAATCTGCTGAGGTGCTCAGCCCCACGTGCCTTTGTGTGAGGGAAGCAGATTTTATCGCTAACCGCAAACTTTAAATCTAAAAAGGAGAGGAAGAGTTCAGCAGCGGGACACGGACCGGTCACAAAGAGTACACAGCTTGACCTTTTGAAAGGGTTGTCTGAGCTTATGGCTTATCAGTTTAAAGAGAAACGGAGCCTGAATATGAACAAAAATGATGCTCACTTTTCGTCCATGTTCTTAGTTCAACTTACTGTAAAGATGGACTTTACAATCCATTACATTTGTTCATTTAGCAGACACTTTTATTCAAAGCGACTTACAAGATGAACACAGGGTTAATCACAACATCCCCGGAGCAATGAGGGTTAAGGGTCTTGCTCAAGGACCCACATTAGTAACTTCAGTGGACCTGAGATTTGAACCCCCAACCTTCAGATTGATAGCCCAATGCCCTAACCACTGAGCTACCGCACCCCTATTTTTATAGTTAATGGTGTGATAGTTCAAGCTTCCATCATTATCTTCAGCTTCAGAGTCATGGGGGGGGGGGGGGTTCCCCATGCCCTTCCAGGGGAGAAAGTTTCCGGCGCTGATCAGATACACCCAGGATAGATGCCAATCCATCACTGGGCCCAGACTCACTCACACAGACACACTCTATTCATAGGGGCAATTTAGAGCTGCCAATTTACCTTGATTTCATGTTTTTGGACTGTGAGAGGAAACTGGAGACGTTTGAGAAAACCGACGCAGACACAGGGAGAACATGGAAATAAGGATGCTGTAGCCAATCCAGTGTTCTGACCCCAATCATCAAGTTGGGGTACCCCAATAAATAACCCTAGAATAAAATAAAGAATAAGAGCAGTACAGTATCCATCTGGGTGGAGTTTCCATGTTCTCTCCGTGACCGCGTGGGTTTCCTCCCACAGTCCAAAAACATGGATCAAGTCAATTGAGTTCTCCAAATTGCCCCATATAGAGAATGTCTGTGTGAGTGAGTGTGTGCCCAGTGATAGATTGGCAACCTGTCCTGGGTGTATCTGCCCAGCGCCCGAAAAGTTCTCCCCTGGATGGGCATGGGGACCCCCCCCCCGCGACCCTAATAGAAGATAATGCGGAAGATAATGGATGGATGGATGGATGGGATAGAAGGCAACCCAGATCCATCAAGCCATGAAGTGGCCGTGTTTCTATATTTACAGCTGCACACAAACCCAGCTGTCAATAACAAATGACAACAGAAACAGACTTGCTTGCTTTCCGACACAACTCAAGTCAAGCTGTGTTGCTAATGTCGCTCTCTGAATGCAAAACGCACACAGAAAGCCCAAATGAAGATCTCCAGCCGTCCCACTGTGCAACGTTTTGGAGAGTTTCGGGGGTTAATCTTACTCTGAATACATTAAAGATGGGCTGAAAACCATCTGCTCACTGAGCGTGTCACTAAGGGCTAATGAGGACGAGTGCATGTGACAATTCCCAGAATGCAATAAGAACATGATTAAAATATCTGCTCACCATCAGGAGGCAATTCTTGCATTAGCATGCAGAGTAGCATATTAGTCAAACCCACTTATTTAAGCTCCAAACATCGGAAACGCACCGGTTTCTCAGCAGGTTTCAGAGCAAACACCTGTGCTAATCAAGTCCGATTGTTTGTCTCAGTCACCTCATACTAAACCGTGTGAATGCAAAATGCCCCAATTAAGGTTCCACAGTGAACACATTTATTATCTCCCGCTTTATCCTGTACTAGGGTAGCAGGAGGGTTCTCCATCCCCATCCAGGGGAGAACGTTTTGGGTGCTGGGTAGATACACCCAGGACAGGGTGTATATATACACACACAGCATAAACAGTCTCCAGCTATTTAATTGGGTATATATATATATATATATATATATATATATATATATATATATATATATATATATATATATATATATGTGTGTGTGTGTGTGTGTGTGTTTGTAAATATACACATACACACAAACATACAGTGTGTATATATATATATATATATATATATATATATATATATATATATATATATATATATATATATATATGTATATATATATATACATACATACATACATACATACATACATACATACATACATATATGGATACACATGACATACAGGGGCAATTTAGGGAGGCCAATGTACCTTGAATCCATGTTTTTGGACAGTGGAAGGAACATAGAAAAACCCATTTTGATGTTGAGAGAGCATGGAAACTTAAATTGAGTTTATCTAAAGCGACTTGTATCCCAACTTGATGGTTGAAGTCAAAACCCAGGGTTGGCCACATGAACACCCCAAAAAACATTTTTTTAAAGTTTGCGTAGTTTGTATGGCATAACGTCGTTCAGAACATGCTGTGTATATTTTAATTATTTAATTGATATTTATTTATTCAATACGTTTTTTTTTCCTCATATAGAATGAATGATGAGGAAATTAAGACATCAAGAACGAACCTCATGTACTTCTTTATGACTATGACTGAGGAAGAAAACCGGGATAGGCTCGTTAAAGTTAATAAATCCATCTAAATCTAAAATAAATCCGCACCACATCTGATAGTACCAGGCAGCAATCTAAGTAACACAACATTATTACAAAGAGTGCAGGGGAGAGCAGAGGATGAGACATGCATAGAAAGAATTATATACCGCATGAGCAGGTCAAGAAGAAGCAGGAGCTGTAGTGTCTGAAAGCCAGAGGGCAAGTCACTGGCTATCTCTAAACAGAACTGACTTCATCTTTTAAACACATCCCTACTGCTTTAGTCCAAACCCCACCTCATCTCAGAGAACCTGCAAAAGCATCGTCTTCTAGTACGTAAAAAAGTCTGACATATTAAATTCAGTTTTGATCTTTTGTTTTGGCTTTTCCTTTTTCTAATTGAATTATTTAATTTACACTGATGCGTCACGGTGGTTTAGTGGTTAGCATGTTCTCCTCTCCGTGCTAGGGATTTCTGGTTCGAATCCCAATCTGGGTGTTACCATGTTGTCCGTGTGGGTTTCCTCCGGGTTCTCCGGTTTCCTCCAACAGTCCCAAAACATGGATCAAGGTCAACTGAATTCTCCAAATTGCCCCATATAGAGTGTGTCTGTGTGAGTGAGTGTGTGCACAGCGATAGATTGGCGCCCTGTCCTGGTTGCATCTGCCCAGCGCCCGAAACGTTCTCCCCTGGATGGGTATGGGGAACCCCCCCGCGACCCTAATAGAGGACAAAGCGGAAGATAATGAATGAATGAAAAATTTACACTGCAAAATTAATTAATCATAACCTTTGCTAGAAAACATTTGTGAACAATAATGGAATTATTTTATCAGCCAATCATGTGGCAGCATTGCAATACATTAAAATATTTAATGTAAATCATACATATGTATGATAAATATGATTTTATATATATATATATATATATATATATATATATATATATATATATATATATGTGTGTGTGTGTGTGTGTGTGTGTGTGTGTGTGTGTGTGTGTGTAAAAAATTGCCACTATATAGTTTCTGTTTGTCTGTGTGAGTAAGTGTGTGCCACTAGAGGATTGCCATCCTGTCCTGGGTGTATCTGCCCAAGGGCCAAAATGTTCTCCCCCTGTATGAGCATGGTAATTGCCCCACGTGATGTTATTTATACAGTAAATACTGTTTGTTTAGTGTCTGTCCAATTAAATTATTGCTCCGGTGAATAACTACCTCATCTCTCGGACCTCAGACAAGGTAAATAAAACTCACAAATTCATGTATAAAGATGATAAACTAATGACTATGGATTTTACTCTGTAGAAGGACAAACGGTCAAAGTGACTTTCAGTCAATCAAATCCCAATACGAACACTGATTTGTTTCCTTTGTATTAAACAGGTCAGGCCTTTCAGAGAAAGGTTTACTCAGGAAAATAACAGAGTTATTATTTTAATGATTGGAACATTGTTTGCTGTATGTTTTCTGTTCTCACTAATTTTGAAAAGAGAAGAAAGAATTCAGCTGGTGGATGTACAAGACAATCATTTCACAGCTACATGCTTTCACATGTCTTACTTCACTCAACTGATTCCCATATGCATTGAATTAATAATGGCTGACACACACACACACACACACACACACACACA
>JAFMOD010000485.1:440454-481290 GCA_019802435.1 Corydoras maculifer
TGCTTCCTCCACGATTAGAAATGTGACATCAGCGCCAACCACGCTGCTCATGTGTAAACACCTACATGTAGTTACACCAAAAACATCACGCTGACCAAGAAAGGCCGTCCTGTCCTGGGTGTATCCACCCAGTACCCAAAACATTCTCCCCACCCACCCAAGAATTACTTGACCTTGTCCATGTTTTTCCAATGTCCGCGTGGGTTTCCTCTGGGTTCTTTGGTTTCCTTCCACAGAAATTTGTGCATTTAAAAAAGTGTATTCAAGGTAAACTGACTGCCCCATATATTGTTTGTTTGTGTGTACCCAGTGATATATTGCCGTACTGTCCTGGGTGTGTCCACCCAGTACCTAAAATGTTCTCCCCTGGATGGGCATTGGGAATGCCCCCACCCCCCCAAGAGCCACTTGACCTTGTCCATGTTTTTCCTGTGTCCACGTGGGTTTCCTCCGGGTTCTTTGGTTTCCTTCCACAGTCTAAAAATTTGTGCATTTAAAAAAGTGTATCCAAGGTAAACTGAGTGCCCTAAATTGCCCCATATATTGTATGTTTGTCTGTGCCCAGTGATATATTGCCGTCCTGTCCTGGGTGTGTCCTCCCAGTACCTAAAACGTTCTCCTCGGGATGGGCACTGGGCAGATACACCTAGGACAGGGTGCCAATCTGTCACTGGGCACACACTCACTCACTCACACCCACACACCCTATATGGGGCAATTTGGAGAATTCAATTGCCCCTGATCCACGTTTTTGGACTGTTGGAGGAACCTAGATGAAACCCACGCAGACACGTGGAGGACATAGAAACTCCACACAGATTAGGCTTCGAACCTGGAATCCCCAGCGCGGAGAGGAGAACATGCTAACCACTAAGCCATGTTCTGTAATTACAGTATGGCAGTAAACTTGGTTTTCATTTCCTCTTTAATTAATCTGAACCAGTTATAAATGAGATGGCGGGGGCGAGCTTATTAAAGGGTGCTGTGAGCCAAAATGCCCCAAAAATTCCCATTTCTATAATGCTAGTAACAGATTAGATCCTAGTGCAAATGCTCCTAAATGGCCTCCGAGTGGCGTTAATCACAAGCTTTATTTAGCAGTTGCCTCCGATATACTTTTAACGTCCGGCCGAAAAAAGCAATTAACTTCTCGGAGCCTGAGGGGTCCAGATTTGGACGGCGCTCTCCCAGCCCTCTGCGAATTGTCTGTTGCGGAATGTGCCTCCTGCTGCGTGGAGTCGGTTCAATATGTCCAGCTCTGAGTGCTTTCTGTCACGTCGCTCCACCCTCTCCTCCTGACGAGCCGGAGAGGCGCTAGGCAGGTGTGAGGTGACCAACCCGGTGCAGAACTTATTTCGTGTGACTGCCACCATTACGTTCTGGGGAGAACCAGATTATTATTGCTTCTTGGTCAGCGTGACTGTTTTGGTGTAACCTCATGTAGCTGGTTTGCGTGGTTGGCAGTGATGTCACATTTATAGTGTAGCATGGACGCTTAATCGGCGAGGGATCATGAAGACGCAGAATTGTTTTATCAAACTGAGAACCTCACGTTCTTTGCTTGTTTTTATTATTTTTGTGGTTATTAATTATCGGTTAGCATGTTCTCCTCATCTGGGTGGAGTTTCCATGTTCTCCCCGTGTCCATGTGGGTTTCCTCCGCTTTCCTCCCACAGTCCAAAAACATGAATCAAGGTCAATTGAATTGTCTAAAATTGCCCCATATAGAGTGTTTGTGTGAGTGAGTGGATGGATTGGCGCCCTGTCCTGGGTGTATCTGCGAGGAGGAACCCCCCGCGACCCTAGTACAGGATAAAGCAGAAGATAATGGATGGATGTTGCACTGCACCACTGAAATAGCAATCCGCCAAAGTCAAACTGCACCGGGCTCTTAAAGTGAATAGAATTACCCATCCATGAATCAGGTCATCATGATAGTATCCCAATCTGGGTGGAGTTTGCATGTTCTCCCTGTGTCCGCGTGGGTTTCCTCCGGGTTCTCCGGTTTCCTCCCACAGTCCAAAAACATGGATCAAGTCAATTGAATTTTCCAAATTGCCCCATATACTGTGCATTTGTGTGAGTGAGTGTGTACCCAGTGATAGATTGGCGCCCTGTCCTGGGTGTATCTGCCCAGCGCCCGAAAAGTTCTCCCCTGGATGGGCATGGGGGAAACCCCCCTCCCCACACACACACACGACCCTAATAGAGGATAAAGATAATGGATGGAAGTTGTGAATAAATTTACATTCAAATCATTTAAACACATAGAACATGCCCTTAAGAACCCAGCATTGCAGACTGGCAGCACTGTACTTTAAATCATCAACCTTTTAATCCATAATCTATTACTTTAGCCTTAACCGACTGCCTCTGAATACACCAGAGTGCTAAAACGAGCCAATTTAAACGAACCATAAGAAGAATTGAGAATTAAAACGTATATGAAGCTGCATTTTTTCCGAAGTGACAGCTTAAACCCCGGTTTAACGGTAGACACCTGCTCCCTGCATGACTAGTCCTTGCCTCGAGCAGAACCAACGGAATCCAGCAGCAAGGTTCTCTTTTAACAGAGTTGTGCATACACCCCTTCTGTTGGGACAAATCCCTGTCCAAATCCTTGAGGACCCCCACAGAAGGTCTTCTCTCTCACCCTCCCTGCAGCCTGGTCCAGATGGACCAACACCTGAATCAAACCCCGTGGCTCTGGTTCCTTGGCGTTGGCAATTTCTTCGTCTGATGAGCACAGCGCTATAGAGGAGCTATCTGTCTCTCCTCAGGCAGGCGCAGGTCACAGGGACTCGGGACAAGTCTCAAAGAGAGGAACAAAACTCCATCCTTATCTTCCAGCGCAAGATCCTGGCAGCCTTGAAAACTCATTATTCTTGTTTCGGGCCTGACTGCAGCCAGCCGCGGGAGGAAAAGTTTCAAAAAAGAAATGTAACGGCCAGATTCCATGGACTTGCTGGATATAGGCAGTGAGTTAAAGGGTAAGGGGCTTAAAAAGGTTCTTCATAACCAAATCAGAGCTGCGTGACGGTGGGATTTTTTTGGAAAATGCAAGAATTATATTAAATCCATTATTTCCATGAAGTGTTTGTACAAAGTTTTTTTATTTATTTATTAATTTATCAGAATTCAGGGTAAGGCACATGTTTTAATAAATATTTTAGAGGACGCTTTATTCCAAAGTGACTTACAAGCCGGGATGAGACATCGTTCAATCGTTTTTGCAATGAATTGCGATTAAAAACATTACAATTAATTAATCATAAGAGCGCCTCAACATCGTCATGGCAACGTTTATCGGAAAAATACATATTATGCCAGTAGCCAGAATTTTAGACCAAGGGGGGGCAATATATATATATAGGGGCGGACGATGCTTAGTTGTTGGCATGTTCTCCTCTCAGCACTAGGGATTCCCGGTTCGAATCCCAATCTGGGTGGAGTTTCCATGTTCTCCCCGTGTCCGTGTGGGTTTCCTCCGGGTTCTCCAGTTTCCTCCCGCAGTCCAAAAACATGGATCAAGGTCAATTGAATTCTCCAAACTGCCCTATATAGAGTGTGTTTGTGTGAGTGAGTGTGTGCCCAGTGATAGATTGGCGTCCTGTCCTGGGGGTATCTGCCCAGCGCCAAAAACGTTCTCCCCTGGATGGGCATTAAATTAAAATATATAGCTTTTGTGTTGTAAAGAATATTTTGCGTTAATATTGTTATATGTTGGATAAAGTTAAGTATTAAGTTATCATAATTATCTTCCCCTTATTCCTCTATTAGGGTCATGAGGGGGGGCATGCCCATCCAGGGGTGATGGGCAGATTCACCGAGGACGGGGCGTCAACCCATTGCTGGGCGCACTCATTTACACAGACACACAAGCACACTCTATATGGGGCAATTTTGGACTGTGGGAGGAAACCGGAGAACCCAGAGGAAACTCATGCAGACACGGGGAGAACATGGAAACTCTACCCAGATTGGGATTCAAACTGGGGATCCTTAGCACTGAGAGGAGAACATGCTAACCACTAAGCCATCGTGCTGTTAAAGACAATAGTCATCTCATCCCTATTTACAAGCATCCCAAATTGATCAGAACGTTGGGTAGCAATGAGGGTTAAGGGTCTTGCTCAAAGTCCCACATTGGTAACGTCAGTGAACCTGGGATTTGAACCCTCAACCTTTAGATTGATAGTCCCACTCACTAACCCCTGCGCTGCCACGCCCAGTTTACTGATAAAAACATTAGTCTTGGGTTTTTATTGAGCCTCCTGTGAAAAGTCAGAGCAGCTGAACTACAGAATTTGGATTTTCTTCTGACAAAACAGAGAGTCGATAAATCCTTCAACCTGTCATTTAAAAAGCGCTCAGCTGAGGCACATGGCTGCGCAATACAACTGTTATTGTGAGAGGGTGTCAAGCGTGGAGCAGGTCACCACTGTGAACAAATACCCGCTAAGCGATAAAACTGCCTGGGTGTGACAGGTTTAAACGCTCGCAGGTTTAACACAGACCTGTTAAAAAAAGCAGTGATCTTGCCATTAAAGGCTAAAGCACTAACCACTTCGGGGGTCCGTGCCCTGCAGAATGGCACATCGGTCAAGCCTTCATGTGATTATTAAAGTCAGAGGGTCACATTCATACAGCTGAATGTCCATGTCTGGACAATTACCCAGCGCACCTGTTCAGACGAATAAAAAGGAAGAATTCCTCTCTGCACTGAAGACACTCTGTGACGCCGTAAATAAGAACTTTGAGCACATGGTACTCGATTCTGCTCTGATACCTGGTAACATCATACATCCATCCATTATTTTCCGCTTTATCCTGTACTAGGTGTGGGGGCGTTCCCCATGCCCATCCAGGGGAGAACGTTTCAGGCGCTGGGCAGATACACCCACGACAGGACACACACTTACTCACACAGACAGACTCTGTATGGGGCAATTTGGAGAATTCAATTGACCTTGATCCATGGTTTTGGACTGTGGGAGGAAACCGGAGAACCCGGAGGAAACCCACGTGGACACTCACTTACACACAGACACAAACATGGGGTATTTTAGAGCAGCCAATTGACCTTGAATCCATGTTTTGGACTGTGGGATGAAACCCACACAGACACGGGGAGAACATGGAAACAGAGGAGAACATGCTAACCACTAAGCCACCAGCTAATAGAGAGAAACTGACTTTATTGTATAAATAGCTTTATTTATATATATACACTATATATAATCTAAATAAATAAAGCTATTTATACAATAAGGTTATACAATATACATATATATATAGTCTTCATGGTGTCGTTTTATCAGAAAGACAAGTTTCCCATAAGGAGGTCTGAATTCGGAAGCTTAGTGTTTGTGTCTCTGTGTAAGTGAGTGACCAGTGATGGATCGGCGACCTTTACTTGGTGTACCTGCCCAGCATCCGAAACCTTCTCCCCTGAATGAGCATATGGCCCCCTTCCTCCCCGCGAACCGAGCATAAAAGTTAATGGATGGATGTAACACGCTGAGTTAATGTTGCAGCATTCTGTTCAAAAACAGCAACACAAACTTGTTCACCCTCCATCATTCCGTTTCTGTACCATCTACTTTGTTTAGGTTCACTTCACTTCAGTCAAGAGACATTAAAGGGTAAGTGCAGGAGCGAGAGGCATATAACATCGAACCCATTTCCGCAGTGGAGAGCTGCTCTACAACCCTCAACACCTCCGAAAGCTTGCAGTAAAAGACATGTAGAGAGGTGTAATTAAACCCAGTGCCCTGGACACCCAGACTGCAACACACGGTCATTCAGACACAAGGGTACTACACAGCTTTTTGACCAAAGCTCTTAGTGAACAAGTGACAGCGAATACACAACGCAGATACAGACAACGTGAGAAACTTAGAAAAGTAAAGGGTAAATTAAAAGTTTACGCAGAAACTCACTACATTTCACAAAGTTCTGATGTTTTCCTTTTATGATCTTTAAAATCTGGCACAAAGTTGCCCCTCAACACCACCCAACCCCAACAAATAGCTCTGCGACTCTGCAAATCCATAACATTGCTCAGGGATTGAGGCTTAGAAACATTATGTGATGACAATTTTAATCACTTTAAAAAAAAACATCTCAACTGGTATTGTTTATTATGAAATACGGAACTTGATTGAACGAATGTTCAAATTTGAACTCCAGGTCAGCTGAAATGACCAATGTGTCCATCCATCCATTATCTTCAGCTTCATCCTCTACTAGGGTCGCAGTGGGGTTCCCCATGTCCATCCAGGGAAGAACGTTTCGGGCGCTGGGCAGATAGACCCAGGACAGGGCACCAATCTATCACTGGACACACACTCACTCACACAGACACACTCTATATGGGGCAATTTGGACAATTCAATTAACCTTGATCCATGTTTTTAGACTGTGGGAGGAAACCAGAGAACCCGGAGGAAACCCACGTGGACACAGGATTCAAACCGGGAATCCCTAGCGCTGAGAGGAGAACATGCTAAACAATAAGCCACCGTGCCACCCCCATTGTGTCTTTGGGCTCAAATCCTGATCTGAGTGGCGTTTCCATGCTCTTCCCATTTTTGCTTGGGTTTTTTCCAGGTTCTCTAGTTTCCTTCCACTGTCCAATAACATGGATTCAAGGTGAATTGGCTGCCCTAAATTGCCCCTATATATATATATATATATATATATATATATATATATATATATATATATATAAATAAATAAATGTGTGTGTTTGTGTGTCTAAATGTGTGAGTGTATGCCCAGCAATGGATTGGCACTCTGTCCTGGGTGTATCAGCTTAACCCAGAACGTTCTTCTTCAGATGTGTATGGGAAACAACCCCATGACCCAAGAGGTGGATGAAGTGGTCGATTAAGTTGAAGAAGCTTCTAACTTGTTTTGTTGGTTCACTGTATTCGCATCCTGCCATTTAATGTTGATGTATTTGTAGCACAGGTGCATTTTCCATCTAATTTTATTAAATGACAGCATAAGATAAAATACTTTCTCTTAAGTTTACTCATTGTTCTTATAAAGAAAGGTGACATTTTTATTAAGCACTTTATTAAGAAAAACCTCAAAACTGCATCCTACTTTCATAATTCAATTTGTCAGCAGATTTATTCTCGTTCACCTCAATAGCAAAATTCTTTCAAGGACAAAGATGTACATCTATCCTCACACCCATACACCGTGGTTCTACACTTTAGCAGATACCTTGACTAACTAAGCATGTCCTCTCGCATTGGTGATGTCACCTTTATATAACTTATTTAGGGTTAGAGTTCATTCCATCACAAACAGAATGGAAAAGGCCTTGTGAATCCGCTGAACCACACACATCTACATGCTTCACACTTAAGATGCCAGTTTAAGGTCACGTTGCACAAGGATGGATGTGTAAAAGTCCAGACTTCACTCTGAAGCTTCCGACTCATCTACGTGCAAGCAGGCCGACTTAAGTTCTGGGGGGGGGGGGGGGGGGGGGGGGGGGGGGGGGGGGGGGGGGGGGGGGGGGGGGGGGGGGGGGGGGGGGGGGGGGGGGGGGGGGGGGGGGGGGGGGGGGGTTTTTTTTTTTTTTCCCCTGTAAGGACAAAGTAAACTTATTGCTTTGATTCAGAGATGGAAAGCTTTTCTTGTCATATGCACATATACAAACATGTTTTCCTGTGCGATGAAATTCTTACTTTGACGTCCGCCCTGATGAGTGACAAAAAGTAAATATGGTAATAATAATTCATATATAAATATATAAAGAAATTGATTACCATGACATGTGACGTACAGACTCTTTGGGAACCTGCAGAAGTTTATATTCTCTTTACAAACCACCAAGAAGCAGCTCACGATGGATCACCAACCCACTGATGTTTCAGCTGTGATTGGTGGTCAAGCTCTATTGTGCACAGAGGATAATATTTAGGTGTAGTTGGACCTTCTTCTAGGGTCACGGGGGGTTCCCCATGCCCAATGACCGTCTAGGGGAGAACGTTTCGGGTGCAGGGCAGATACACTCAGTAGAGGGTGTCAATCACTGACGATTGGTGTTTATTTTTCATTTTATTTAAATTTTTTTTATTTCTCTTAGCTAAAAAAAAGCAATGTAACAGGAGTTTTTTCTTGCCACTGTCACTTCCGCCTCCTTTTTGAAGGTTTAGGCTCATAACGCTGTAACGCTGCTTTGTGGCAATGTACTATCGTAAAATGTGCTAGATTAATTAATTTAAACTTGAAGTATATATAGAAATAGCGTTCCTTGTGTGTGTGTGGGTCAACATGCAGAGAATCTTTCCAAACATTAATCAGCAAATGTTTACCTTAATAATCACTGTTTCTATTTGAGCGTCTTATCTTTCTGTTTTTACAACGTCAGCATTGCTGCAATAGTTTGGCTTCTTTACTTTAACCACTTATAATAACATCATAAACCTGCTGATGACAACTGTTGACACAGATAACTGACCCATAACATTTCCTGTTTCCTGATAACTGGCTTTACATTCTTATCTGATACCAGATTGATTAATAGAGAGCTTTATTGTCATTGTCCATAAAACAACGGAATTCCGAACCATTTAATGACAGAAAAACCCAGTGCAAGACACATATAAATATCTCATTGAATGTTTTATGGATATGTGTCACATCTCAAATACTGGACCTTATAAAGAATTAAACCAGAGAAGGGTTAAAAACCGTACTAGTTTCTCTTTAAGGTGAACGTTGGCGTTTTCAGACGTATCCCGGTTTCATTAAGTATTCACGCCCAAGGCAAACTGCACTACTGCTGAATGCCAACAGAAAGCTGTGTACACACTCCTCGCCGTCTGTATCTCATTTATTTTCAATCCTCTAATTGCTTCCAAAGATATTTCACTCTGCCCCACAATTTCAACTGGTTTCCACGTTAAATATTTAAAGGGTGTAACATGGGAGCCGCAACAAAAACGGTGACAAACACGAGCATCGCGCCCAAACCAAAACATAATATTGTCTATAAAAGGGAAATTGAAAAGGTTTTTTATCACTGTAATGCAAAATGCTAAAGGCAAACACAGCACATTAGCAGAGCAGAGACCTTTGGCACATCATTCGCCTCCCTTCCATCAGACGTGTCTCTCACTGCATCCATCAGCCCTTATTTTAGCAATGTGGCAGGAGATGAAAGGAACTGGAAGCATGCAGCACTGTAATCTTCACAAACGACAAACCAATGCTGTCCATCTGCTACAAGGATCTATTTCCACCAGCAGTTGCAAAGCTCTCAGACTAAATCTGACTTTCAGTTTTGCGTTATTGAACATATTACATGTAACAAACTATGTTTAGTAATCTGCAAATAAAAAAATTATCTAATTTAATCTACTTTTTTATGGATCATTCAGGGTTGGTCCACCTTTTGCAGCTGTACCAGCTTGTACTCATCTAATATCCATCCATTATCTTTAAGCTTTATCCTCTCCTAGGGGGGAACATTTTGGGCGCTGGGCAAATACACCCACTCACACAGACACACTCTATATGGGGCAATTTGGAGAATTTAATTGACCTTAATCCATGTTTTTCGACTGTGGGAGGTGTGTCCAAATACTTTTGCACTTACATCATAAATAAAGCTCAACTGCTATTTACTGTTGGTTTAAAATTTGATCTGGCACATCAGAGCGGCAAGGTGGCTTAGTGGTTAGCATGTTCTCCTCTCAGTGCTGGTTTTCCCAGTTCGAATTCCAATCTGGATGGAGTTTCCCTGTTCTCCCCGTGTCCACGTGGGTTTCCTCCGGGTTCTCTGGTTTCCTCCCACAGTGTAAAAACATGGAGTAAGTGTGTGCCCAGTGATAGATTGGCGCCCTGTCCTGGGTGTATCTGCCCAGCGCCCCAAACATTCTCCCCGGATGGGCATGAGGAACCCCCCCCACGACCCTAGTAGAGGATAAAGCTGAAGATAATGGATGGATGGATTGAATCTATTTGTTTTTTTATTTAATTTGGCTAAATAAAGACAGTTTTTTAAATAGATATTCTATTTAGTGAATATTTAGTTAGTGCATTTCTACTCTTTGGTTTTATTCTGTCACCTTTACACTAGTGTATAAGATCATTATCTGTACCAGCGCAAGTCTCCAGTCGTGCCCCAGTGCACGAAGCCAGCTCCACTGTGGGGTGAGTGTTGGTGTGTAACTTTTTGGCTGGCCTGCACAGATCCCTTAGCTCGACTAGAATTAGAATTAGATTATTCTAATTAGATTAGAATACGATGTCATTAAAGTTGTATGTATGGGCGGCATGGTGGCTTAGTGGTTAGCATGTTCTCCTCTCAGTGCTAGGGATTCCCAGTTCCAATTCCCATCTGGGTGGAGTTTCCATGTTTTCCCCGTGTCCACGTGGGCAGATACACCTGTCCTGGGTGTATCTACCCAGCGCCCAAAACGTTCTCCCCTGGATGGGCATGGGGAACCCCTTGGACAGCCTAAAATAGGATAAAGCGGAAGATAATGGATGGATGGATGGACTTGTATTTAAATATGTAACATAAAGTGTATTTAAATACGGGAGAATGTGAATTTTGCTGTCACAGTGCTCATCAGGTGAAAAGTTCCTGCTCCAGAATAGGGCAGGCACACAGACAAACATATTTCCTCACAGAGGCACTTCATTTCCTTCTGTTTACCTGACTCTCATGCCATAATACACAAGGTCATCAGAGCACCTAGGGGAAATCCAAACAGACACTGGGAGAACATGCAAACATCAATAAGAAAAGCTCGAGTTTGAACCCAGCATCCTCATTGTGAGGAGGCAGAACTGCCCACATGGGCTCATGACTGGAGATTTGAAGACTGCGATGTTTTCGCTGTAAAACTACGTGCATGTATAATAGTTTTATCGAGTGCAGCTGCACACAAAGAATAGATGCCTGGGTAATAACTTCGTCTGCGATTCTTTAGCAAAATGTATCATCTTTCATTGCGCGTGCATTTGTGTTCCACACAAAGCTCATCATGCTGTAAGAAAAGAAATGAGATGAGGGACATTAAAGCGAGTTGTTATTTAGGTTTTGAAGTGCTGTTCTGTAATTACGTATGATTACTTGACAAAACGCCGCAATCATCGCTTGTAAGTACAATGCACGAGCCGAAGATAGATGGTTTTCATGCACGGCACATCCCAAAGTATGCAACGAGCAACTATACACGCCAATAAAGGGATGAAAAGGAGCTGTTCACAGAATGATGGTGCTGGAGTTGAGGCTGTTTGAGTCAGTGAAGGAGGGGAAATGAGGTTCCTGATACAAACATTCATCAAACGGAAGCATTATTAGTCCCAAAGTTCAACGTTGATTGGGTTATTATCTGTGTGGCTTTAATTAATATATCATCATTTGCATATTTTACGACCCGCTGGTATCCATAGCAAACCACAGCTCACTGCTGAACTGAAGATCATACCGAAGCGGTCACATTCTTTTTCAGCTCGGCCCGGGTTAAGTGAGATCAGCGGTGCCAACTAGAGGCCACATTAACAGATTGACCTCATGCAGTTATAATTAGGGAGGAATTTGTGATCAGTCACTCCGCGGGGCCAAAAGCCTCATCCTCCCGCCACTTCCGTAGTCTACTGCATGGAAATGGCAGGCTGACTTTTCATTCATCTCGTTGACCCAGATAGCTTTTTTATGGCCTTTCGCTGAGTATAATGACTGGGAATGAATTTTCATTAACACTTGTCGCAGATCTCGGAACAAATATGAGGAGAGAAACGAGCAGATCTGGTGACGTGTGTGAAGAAATAAATAAAAATCAGAGCTCTGGAGAACAATTGACAAAATCCATCCATCCATCCATTATCTTTCGCTTTATCCTCTACTAGGGTCCTCTACCAGGGTTCCCCATGCCCATCCAGGGGAGAACGTTTTAGGCGCTGGGCAGATACACCTAGGACAGGACGCCAATCCATTACTGGGCTTACACTCACTCACACACACTCTATATGGGGCAATTTGAAGAACTCAATTGACTTGATCCATGTTTTTGGACTGTGGGAGGAAACCGGAAAACCCGGAGAAAACCCACACGGACACGGGGAGAACATGGAAACTCCACCCAGATTGGGATTTAAACCGGGAAACCCTAGAGCTGAGAGGAGAACATGCCACTAATCCACCGTGCCGCCCTTGACAAAATCTAATACTAAATCTAATACTAAAGTAAGTTACTACTACTATAGTAAGTTCACATAACATATAAACATAAAATAAATATAGTTGTTAGTGGTAGTGTCAGTGTGGAGTGCTGTTAAGTTCTCTTACTGCACAGGGATAAAACTGTTCTTAAGTCTAACAGTCCGTGACGTGATGGATCTGTATTGGATTCCAGAGGGTAGGAGATCGAACAGATGAGGTCCAGGGTGGGATGGGTCCTTCAGTATGAAATCTAATGTAACGTGGGGGGTGGGGTGGAGGTAAAAGGAATTAGCATCGGAGGATTTCACTCACAGCACAGGCTTTTCTGCTGACACGACAAATTAACACCATACACATATATAAACATGCTTTGTCCACGTCCCACCAGTCCTGGCGGTCGATGGAATCTCCTTGTGACGGTCCCAGGTTTAAAGGACGCACACATTGATTGGGCAGAGTTGTGTCCTGGTGCATTAATTAAGCCATTACCGATGGCTCCACCTTCTCCCCTCCACAGTACTCATATCTGTACTATACATCTCCAAGTATTCATTCATTCATTATTTTCCGCTTTATCCTATATTTGGGTCATGGGGGGGTTCCCCATGCCCATCCAGGGGAGAACGTTTCGGGGCTGGGCAGATACACCCAGGACAGGGCGCCAATCTATCCCTGGGCACACACTCACTCACTCACTCACACACACTATATGGGGCATTTTGGAGAACTTAATTGACCTTGATCCATGTTTTTGGGCTGTGGGAGGAAACCGGAGAACCCGGAGGAAACCCACGTGGACACGGGGAGAACATGGAAACTCTAGCAAACGTGCTAACCACTAAGCCACTGTGCCACCCATCTCCAAGTACTAATGTGTAAATACATTGTATTGGTTTAATAAAATGGTAACAGTGTATCTCTACTTCAGCCAAAGTTCTGCATGTTCTACACAGAGAAGGTATCAGGAACAAACACGGGAACTTAAAACGGGGTGGAAGCACTTGCTCCAGACTGTGATGTATGATTGATGCCTCAGCTTGGGAGACCTTAAAGAACTACAAGGGTTTTGGTCTCATGAAGGTAATGGAAAGTGATATTATTGCATCCCAAAACACCCTGCCTTCAGGGGCACTTAGGGCCACTAATGAGTCTTGATTGCCTAATTCAAAAATTAAGTACAGAAAATACATCACTGCCCTCATTCTCATTCTCTCCAAGCTATGCGACTTGTGAGAACATAATACCTACATCTTAGGAGCTTAGCCTAAGCAGGCCTGCCAGCGCGGATTTATGCAAGATGCAGCAATATGTTTATTTGTATATTCTCTAGGTCCAAAATTCCCCCCTTTAAAATCATATTATCCAGACTTTAAGGAACAGGGTTAACGGTTAAATGCTAACATGGTGCCTTTGATTAACAAGTTTTCAGAATAACTAATGAACATGCAGTCACTCCAGCACTGGGATTATGTAGGATTTGCATCATGTGACACATATGAAAAAGATTAGGAATGGGTTTGGTACAGGTAGGATGTTTTGGAGGCAAATCTAGAGATTTTGGTGGTTTGCACCTCGTTCTATATGTTTCATTGTCTCCTGAGATTACGTTGTTGCATGAACCATTTGTTCACCTTGAAAGTTTTTTGGCTGTAAAAACAGATTACATAGAAGTAACAATGAAAGCGTCTAGAACTGGCACCTGGCGCCCAAATCATACATTGTTTATAGAGAAGCCTGAATGATTGTCTTTGCACATTGTCTTACAATGTTGTATTGTGTTGATTGCTGTCTTATGTAGAACCTCAGTCCTGCGGAACGTTGTTTCGTTTTACAATTGTAAGATGGAAAGAATGGATCATGCTTATTACTCACAAAAAAAAATTGGCCGTCAATCAGATGTTGCTGTCTCTGACTTAAAAAGGTAAATGCTTTTTAAGACGAACAAGGTGACAAAATATACTTTAAGTTTTTTGCTTCAGTAAATAAATTAATTTATCAAAGTAAATAAACACTGCTTTGTGACTTAGTGGTTAGCATGTTCTCCTCTCAGTGCTAGGGATTCCCGGTTCGAATCCCCATCTGGGTGGAGTTTCCATGTTCTCCTTGTGTCCGCGTGGGTTTCCTCCGGGTTCTCCGGTTTCCTCCCACAGTCCAAAAACATGGAACAAGTCAATTGAGTTCTCCAAATTGCCCCATATAGAGTGTGTCTGTGTGAGTGAGTGTGTGCCCAGTGATAGATTGGCGTCCTGAAGTGGGTGTATCTGCCCAGCGCCCGAAACATTCTCCCCTGGATGGGCATGGGCATGGGCATGGGGATTCCCCCCCCTTCCCCCACGACCCTAATATAGGATAAAGTGGAAGATAATGGATGGATGGATATATAAACCCTTGATGAACCCTCGTGGGGGAGGTTTGGGGGTTATTGGTGCCGGGCAGGTACACCACAATCACTGGGCATGCACTCACCCACAGCCACATACAAATATAAAGCAGTGAATTCACCTTGAATGTATGTTTTTGGACTCTGGGAGGAAGTTGGAGAACCCAGAAAAAAAAAAAAAAAAAAAACACATGGAACATGGAAACTCCATCCAATTTGGGATTCGAACCTGGATCCCCAGCACCGAGAGACACCGCACTGCTAACCACCCTGCCGCCCTGAATAAATGCATAAATGCACAAGTTAAGTCTTGAGCAAACGGTCCAGCTAGCAAAAAAAGCCCCAATTGTTCCACATATTCCATCTCTCACAATCCAGATGAAAGCTGAAGCACCTTCGCTGTCAGACCTCCCTCCCCCCCATCAATAAGACATCACAGCTCCATTTCCCCAGACGCGAAAAAGCACCCGAACAGAACCAGTCATTTTCATGTCATTTTTCACATCCATGCTTCAACACATCCGCTGCCAAACTCAAAAGCCTGCTCTACAACCCCCAGTCAATGTTTGAATTCATTTCCAAAAGGGAGTTGATGGGGTGTTGAGGATGGAAGAGGTGTGTGTGGGTGTCAGCTATTAGCATCCCAAGGGTACAAAGCAGACTCGCAGGCTAAAAACGGGCGGCGCTCAAAACAGTGATGTGCTTCTCAAGGATGTGTCAGATTTCAGTGTACGATCAAACGAATACCACAGTTTACAATCCACAGGGTGTTTTTAATAATGAGGAGGATTATTTACTACCAATCATGTAATAATAAAATAAGTTAATGGTAAAATGCAATAACCACTAAGATGTGTGTGTGTGGGTGTGTGTGTATGTGGGTGAGAGAGAGAGAGAGAGAAATGCTGTGCAAAACACAGGCTTCATGGCGAGCCCTCATTCTGCCTTCTTGTACACATGATATCCAATAGAAGGAAATGAGAAACCCTTCAGTGCTTTATTCTGTGGATCGATGATGCTGTCCACCCACAGTGCTAATAAGGGTCAGGCTGAGCCGGACAGCAAGAATAAAACCTTAAATGTTCCGACAGCATTCGAAAAAAGAAAATAGTGGAAGTAAAAGAGTCCTATTGGTAAAGAAAAGTTTGGTACTGGAGCCAACATTCTACCACATTGCTTATTATTAATTAAGATGATCAATCTTATAATCTGCTTTTAATCCGGGCAGCAAAGTGGCATAGTTGTTATCACAGCCACCTCTCAGCACAGGGGATCCAGGTTCGAATCCCAATCTGGGTGGAGTTTCCATGTTCTCTTGTCTGTGTGGGTTTTCTTCAGGTCTCTCGGGTTTCCTCCCACAGTCCAAAAACATGGATTCAAGGTAAATTAACTAGTAAGTTTTTATTTGTATTTATAAAGCACAGTTCCAAGACAAGCTGCAAAGTGCTTTACAATAGATATAAATACAATACATGTATTGAGACATGTAAAGAGAATACATGATATGATAAATGAGATACATGTAAAGAGAAGCTGGGCGGCACGGTGATTTAGTGGTTGGCATGTTCTCCTCTCAGCATTAGGGATTCCGGGTTCGAATCACAATCTGGGTGGAGTTTCCATGTTCTCCCTGTGTCCGAGTGGGTTTCCTCCGGGTTCTCCGGGTTCCTCCCACAGTCCAAAAACATGGATCAAGGTCAATTGAATGCTCCAAATTGCTCCATATAGAGTGTGTCTGTGTGAGTGAGTGTGCCCAGCAATAGATTGGCACCCTGTCCTGGGTGTATCTGAAACGTTCAACCCCCCCTCAACCATAGTGGAGGATAAAGCAGAAGATAATGGATAATGAGATAAATTAATTTGGCCTATATTTAAATACCATTATTAATTTAGCAGTTCACTGAAAGTTAAAACTGCCAAACAATTACCTTCCTGAGAGACACACTGGCTTTGTTTTTCCCAATTTGCAACAATGAAACGTTCTAAAAATGGTCCATGGATGTTCTACCTGCTTTGCTGCACGGCACCGGTACCAACATGGATGTGTTTCATGAGAAGAGTATGACAACTCCAATCACTCCCAGAGCTTCACCTTGAAGTGAGCTGTAAGCTCCCACAGTCGTTAATCGATTTAGTTGCTTTCAAGCTCTTCCAGACCTTCTATTCAGTCGAGGGAGTATTTTAAATTGCTCTCCCTTCCTGACAATCACATGAAACTAAGGGCAAAAATCAATCCCTGACCGGCATTACAGTAAAACTACTTGTGTCACTGAACTGTTCAAGATGAAACCTGATCCATAATTGAATATGACTTTTAAACAGCAACACAAGCTTCCCACCTCCCCCATCAAAGAACATGATGGACGCAATTATGACGCTGACTTAAAAAGCGTTTACTCATCAAAAGGTGGCATTAACCCAGAGGAAACCTACATGGACACAGGAAAAACATGGACAAGGTCAATTGAATACTCCAAATTGCCCCATATAAAGTGTGTTTATGTGTGTCTGTGTAAGTGTGTGTGCCCAGTGATAAATTTCCGTCCTGTCCTGGGTGTATCTACCCAGTGCCCTAAGGGATTTCCCCTGGATGGGCATTGGGAAATCCCCGCCACCCCTGGATGGGCATTGGGGAAACCCCCCCACCCCACTCCAAGAGTGTAGAAAGGCACCTATTATGATTAACATTAAGATTATTATCCATCCATCAATCCATTATCTTCCGCTTTATATTTCTACTTTTTTCTACTTGGATCGCGACACACACTCAATATGGGGCAATTTCAAATGACCTTGATTCATGTTTTTGCACTGTGTGAGGAAACCGGAGAACCCGGAAGAAACCCACACGGACATAGGGAGAACTTAAAAACTCCACCCAGATTGGGATTCGAAACCTGGAACCTATAGCACTGAGAGAAGAACATGCTAACCACTAAGCCACCATGCTGCCCTAAGATTGTTATTATTATTATTATTATTATTATTATACAGTTTTAAACACCTTAAAAACATTTATTTCTTACTTACTCAAGTCATTCCTCCATTTCCAGCTGAAGGCACGCTGACAGAAAGGGCACCACATGCAATTTCCAGCCAAGAACCTCCACCTACTTTTTCCATCAATGGCCAAATTATTTAAAAGCCTTTAAAAGGGTGGAAAATGATCTGTTTCAAGCACCGCAAAATACTTCAGAGCAGCCAATACACTCCGAAGAAAATAAACCCAGAGGAAACACATCAGCCACATGGTACAGTGCAGCTCCCACAGCCCATTACAGACGAGTCGAGCTAATGAAACAGAAATATGCTCCAACCACACTGCAATAACCGCACCAGCACAACAAAGAACAAAAATCACCTGGTTAATCATGTACCGCATGCACAGACTGAACACAGAGCCACAACATCCCCATCCACCCAGCTGGAGCCGTGCGAAAACCCAATCTGTCAGTGGAATGCCGCCACATTGGTAATGTGTCTCTGGTTTTAATGTGCAGACATTGTTAGGCTCTCTCGGAAAATTAAGGGCCTCGTTGGTATTTCGAGGGGTATGATGTTCACCGGGGCTGCACTTGCTTGGGTAATTTTATATAGAGCACGTTCCATACAGGCAAAAGTACTAAGATACCTGCACACTACATGTACAGGAGACTTTATTACTCCCCTAGCTATAACAACTTGTATTATGTTAGAAAGACTTACCATTATGAGAATTTAAAGCATGTCTGTGGTAATGTTACCAATTCATTCACATAATAAGATATGTGAGAACAACGGAACCTGATCTACAATATAGTTCATTATAATTATATATTTAATATAGTTTACATATCTACATATATACATATTACATAGATAGATGTTCTTTTATACCAAATTCATCCATCCCTGCATTTATGGGCTTTGCTTTGGAATGGAAAAAGGCCTTCCCCAAACTGGCCAGACGTAGACTTCAGGTTAAGGAACCAGCCTTGCGACCTGAAGCGCTCCAGTTTGATTCCCAGTCCCGCCAAGTAATTCGGCTGAAGTGTCTTTGGGCAGGCACCTAACCCCAATTGATCCCTGGGCGCCGTGCACAGGGCTGCCCACCGCTCCAGGCACGTGTGTTTGTTCTCACGAAATTTAAAAGCATACAAAATTCATGTATATGTGATTAATTGTATTTTTTAATAAATGTAATTAATAACAGGTGTGTCCGAATACATTTTTCTGTATTTTTACATTTTAGCCCTTAAAATCACAGTTGCCATTCATTCATTCATTCATTCATTATCTTCCGCTTCATCCTATATCAGGGTCCCGGGGGGGGGGGGGGGACCCGGAGGAAACCCACACGGATGCGGGGAGAACATGGAGACTCCACCCAGATGGGGATTCGAACCAGTATTCCCTAGCGCTGAGAGACGAACGTGCCAACCACTAAGCCACTGTGCCACCCCACAGTTGCCATGAGGTCCAATAATTAGCACTAGAAAACATATTTGCGTACCGAAATGTACATCTGCTTTTGAGAATGTATGACGTGTAGGTCGAATTAAACTGCATTCAAATCCTAATTCATCTGAAGAAACACTCCATTCTAAATCTGAAGGAGAAGAGTAGCAGTGTGGAATCACACGACTGAGGGTTTATCTGCACTCAGACACAATGTCACATCAGGAAATGCATTTTTCTCTTAAAGGTCAGTCCAAACTCACTCAGACGTTCGGAGATAAAACAGAGGGATTTTTTTTACCTGCAGCCAGACGACTGAGTACTAAACTTAATATGGATACAGCAGACACATTCCACCTACAAAAGCTTCCCACTTGGTTCTCTGCTTTTTAAAATGCTTTTTACTAGATTTGTGGCTTATTTTGCCCCTTCATCATCAAATGGCCCAGAATCTCTGTTCTAATACATTCCAAAAGTGTTAGAAGTTTTTCTACAGAAATATGTCTGTATATACGGCAATGGAGCAGAATAAAACTCCTAGATTCAATAATTTAGATGCAGAAGTAATATGTTTGTCCATATTGTGTACGTCATAACTGTATATATAAACCATATATAAACCTGTATTAATGCAAAAAGGCATGAGAGGGTGTGAATTATTGGGAATAAATCACGGGAAAGAAGTGTTATTAGGTCCAAGGCATAGCAGAGTACATTTTTCCATGATTTAATAACAATAATGCACAACCTCAAGTGACATTGCTTTTATAAAACACGGGGGGGGGGGGGGGGGGGGGGGGGGGGGGGGGGGGGGGGGGGGGGGGGGGGGGGGGGGGGGGGGGGGGGGGGGGGGGGGGGGGGGGGGGGGGGGGGGGGTATATATATATATATATATATATATATATATATATATAGATGATACACAAGGTTTGATTCATAAATGTGTCGATTAAAAGCATAAAAGTTAACAAACCGGTCTTTGTTCGCTGATTGACAGGTTTTTCTACCATCAAATACTGCCATCTAGTGAAAAAATTACAGTACACAGTTTCTTAAAAAAAACATCAGAAAAGTAATGTATTGTATATCATGCATTGATACGAATGAAGGTTTCAGAGGTGAGCCTTGTTGTCAATAATGTCACGGCTAGGCAACTCTCAGCCAATCAGATTTAAGGACTGAAAGGGCTTTAAGGACTTTTATAAAAAGCTAATAATTACATACGGCTCATGACATTATGGCCCCTCAACAGGTCACCATAACCAGCTAGCCTGAATCTGAGGATCTGTTACGCTGATGTCATTGACTCATTGACCAAAACAAATCAGTAACTGAACACCCCCCGACGATTTCCACAGTACCAGTTCCCATCCATCCAGCGATGGCGATTTCGAATTGTAAATCATGGCGGCACGTCAGACTGCCATCTAATTCCCCCCTCGTCTGCTGAAGAAAATTAAAGTCTAGCTAGTGCTGATTTATGACACCGAGCATGGAGCAGGTTGGGGTTGGAGCGTTGAAGCGTTCTGGAGAGCTCTTTCTTGTCATTAGGTATAATTAAGCTGCCAGCCGTGTCACCCGTGGGCCCGCGTTTGTGCTCGGCCATACAGCATTAAGATGAAGTGGGGCCCATATTTCAATCTGTCTCCTACCTGGTTCATCCAAGCAAGCTGGAAATGAACCTCTTGTATTCAAACCACAGTTATTAAGGTCACAAGAGGTCTGCGTGGCTCAATTACGCTTCTTCACGGTGCGCACTTAAAAACAGAAACGCATTTGCATTGCAAACAAATAGACACAGGTTTGACATGTGTTTGCTTTGCTAAATACATAATGTTTTTGTGTTCAGTTCTACTTTTATGAGACATGGTGACTTTGTAATGACATCAGTCGGACAAAATGACATTAATTATGTGTTCTGCTAAACAAATATAAGTTCTATTTAGTAATTATATATAAATAAATAAATGACAGGGTGGCTTAGTGGTTAGCATGTAATCTAAATCTGGGAGGAGCTTCCATGTTCTCCCTGTGAATTTGGGTTTCCTCCCACAGTCCAAAAACATGGATCAAGGTCAATTGAATTCTCCAAATTGCACCATATAGATTGGCGCCCTGTCCTGGGTGCATTTGCCCAGCACCCAAACGTTCTCCTCTGGATGGACATTAAACTATGTTCTATTTCGACTCTAGGGAACAACCTTGCTGCCACTGTTGGGCCATTAAACTATGTTCTATAGTGACTCTAGGGAATTACCTGGCTGCCACTGTTGGGCCATTAAACTATGTTCTATAGTGACTCTAGGGAATTACCTGGCTGCCACTGTTGGGCCATTAAACTATGTTCTATAGTGACTCTAGAACATAGTTTATGAGTCCAACAGTGGCAACAAGGTAGTTTACTATAGTGACTTTAGGGAACTACCTTGCTGCCACTGTTGAACCATGGAACATGTTGCATTTGTTTAAATTACAGCTTTAGACCCTCATCTCCAACTGGAATCAATCATTTGCACACTGCATATTGGCTTTTTAATGAGTAAAAAAATTATTTTAGATTCAATGGTTAAAAAAAAAAAAAACACAATAACAACACAACAACAAATCTGATGACTTTAGACTTTGCAATTAAAGCCTGGATGCAGTCACAGCTCTGGTGCAGACAGACAAACTGAAGGCAGGATTTACTCTAGATGCTAGTCTGTTTTGCTAAGAGCACATGGTGGCTGCCGCACGGTCGCCTCCAACAAAGCTCTTTCCAAACAAAGCAGTAGACGAAAGATTGACAAACAAACAGATGGTGGGGGAAACCAGAGAAGGGGCGAGCGTTTTCCACCTCCCATTCTTTGTTCAGTGCAGCATTTCTTCAGCCAGCACGGAATATTCCCAAAGCAAGGCTAAAGTATTGAGCCAGAACCAGTCCAGGCTTAATGTGCTTACTGTTCCATTCCGAATAAGAAATTGATTCTTCTCAAAGGAAGCAACCACCGAGGTGTCTATCTTAATGCTAAAGGAGAACAGTGAATCAATTCACTGCCCATTCCAGTTAAAAATCCTGACAAACTCACAGTCTGGCTGACCGTATTTTCAGTGATTGACAGACAGCATGGAAAAAAAAACATGATGGCTGGATAAAAATACTCTATATGGACAAGAGCATTCCTACAGGAATGAGACCCTGCTTCAGGTTGCTTCCCTTGTGCAGCCGAAGTAGTTTTAATTCATCCTGTAATGACGTTCCAAAAGATTTTTGTGGAAAATTCATCCAGAACAGCATTTGTAAAGTCAGACACCAGCAATCTCAACTCACAATCTTACAAATCACAAACGTAAAATTTTCTATAATGCAGATGGGTGCTTAGTTTTATACAACAACAAGTATTTACCATTAATTAACACCAGGACGGGCGGCACGGTGGCTTAGTGGTTAGCACGTTCGCCTCTCAGCACTAGGGATTCCCGGTTCAAATCCCCATCTGGGTGGATTTTCCATGTTCTCCCTGTGTCCGCGTGGGTTTCCTCCGGGTTCCTCCCACAGTCCAAAAACATGGATTAAGTCAATTGAATTCTCCAAATTGCCCCATATAGAGTGTGTCAGTGTGAGTGAGTGTGTGCCCTGCAATAGATTGGCGCCCTGTCCTGGGTGTTCCCCTTGCCCATCCAGGAAAGAAAGTTTCGGGCACTGGGCAGATACACCCAGGACAGGGCACCAATCTATCGCTGGGTACACACTCACTCATATAGACACACACACAAACACACTCTATATGGGGCCGTTTTGAGAATTCAATTGACCTTGATCCATGTTTTTGGATTGTTGGAGCAAAGTGGAGAACCTGGAGGAAACCCACGCAGACACAGGGAGAACATGGGAAATCCACCCAGATTGGGATACGAACTGGGATTCCCTAGTGCTGAGAGGAGAACATGCTAACCACCAAGCCACCATGCCGCCTGCCCTAGATAAGTAGATGTTAAATGATTACAGAGGTGGCCACACATCAAATCATTACTCATTTAGACAAACCAAACGTTTTCAGATTATGTCACCATTTGTCTTTTTTAAAAACTTGGGTTCAAATTCAGATTCATACTTAAATAAAGCACTGTGCCCAAACCACACCACACTCTTTTATTGAGGAAACATTACATGTCTTAATAAATCTTAATATATTAATAGATCTACACCAACCCCCAACCTTCTTCTCTGTTCAGTCACCAAAAAATGAACACCAATAAATAAAGTTATTATTTAACCTGAACCAATGAGATAAAAGCAGCAGCAGCCAATAGATTTGTTAATGCCATTAATAAACCAGCCGGAGGCAAAAGATCCCTAATACGCTGCTTACTGCTGCTTGTACAATATTTGCATGTCGGATTACCCATGGGTCAGTGTGTTCCACTTGAATACCAAAGAGAGCTAGTCAGTGGCCCAATCTCAGTCTTTCACTTCGATCACATCATCGTCATAACTGCGCCTCACACAGCTCAGAGGAGCCGAGATACCCAAAGCACCAGCAATCCAATTTATACCAAATGTCTTGAGATATGAAATCATTCTGATTATTCATGCTTATAATTTCAATAGGGATAAGGTAAAATAATCCGTTTGGAAGATTTTAAAATGGTAACATAAACCACATCTTGTTTCCTCACACGGTCAACAACACAGGCATGTCAGCTGAAATAAAGATGAAAAATTGTCTCCAAGGGTAATGGTGTGCATAAATGTGTTTGTTGGGCCTGCGATGGCCTAACATTTCTTTAAATAAGCACTGTGTCAGTTTCCCAAACCCTCCTCCTTAACCAATTATACATCTTTAAATTCATGCTATATAGGTTTACGGGTGGCAGAGGGTGGGGGGTGTTCAGTCCCATTCAGGGGGCAAGTTTCGGGTGCTGGGCAGATGCACCAAGGACAGGGCGCCAATCCATCGCTGGGCACACACTCACTCACACACTGTACAGGGGCAGCCAATTCACACTGAGTCTATGTTTTTGAACTGTGGCATGAAACCAAAGGTCCTATAAAAAAAAATCTATACACACACATGGAGAACATAGAGACCACCCTGATCAGAATTCAAACCTGGACCCCAGTGCTGAGAGGCAACAACACGACCGTACCGCCCCCTCACTTAATCATACAGTAAGACATAGAAAATTTGAATTTTATCATGTATATATAGATTTCTAATTCTATTTAAAATTTTCATAGTTTTTTAAATCTCTTCTAATGAGGAGAATCTGAATTTCCCCATTTTGTGACAAATAAAGATTTATCTTATCTAATCTTATTACATCTTAAACAAAAATCAAGTCTTAAATGGAACGTTGTGCAGTTACATCTTATTAAAATGTATTTTAAAAGTTTAAAGTATTTTAAAGTCTAATTGCGTTAGTATGTATGACAGATATAGAAAATCCATTATCACACAGATTTGTGATCTGAACTGCTGCTGCTTGTCAAAGTGTAAATGCTGTGTATTAATGAGGTCTCTCTCTCTCAGGTATTTAAACCACAAACCCTTTTTCTTCTTTAGTTTTAAACAATTAGCAGATGCATCTATTTGGCTAAGGCTTTGATAAGATTTCCTCGCTTTATTACTATTTACAGCAATAAACACTATTTGGACCATATCTAATATCTGATTCTGGTTAAGAGAGTGAGAAGTGTCTGTCATGTGGTGACCGGTTATTTATTTATTTAGAGACCTTAATCAGTGTCTCAGAAATTCTTTATTACAAAAAAAGTTGTGTCAGTGAATCAAGCCATGGATTGGCGCCCTGTCCTGAGCAGCTAAGGCATTCTCCCCGAGGGGGCATGGGGAACCCCCCAATGACCCTAGTTGACGTCCAGTTGAGAACCAGTTGGATTACAGAAGGATCTGTAATCATATTCTGTTGATTCCATATTGTAAACACTAAACACTGAAAAGCTTAAAGACTTCCTTGAGCAGAAAGTTCCCCACAAGAGATGTGTGCTGAAGTTTTTACCATTCATCTTATTAAACATTGATAATTCATACGTAATCTTTCATTTGACACTACCTGATGAATCTTTTATCGAAGAAAATATGACGTTCTATTTCAGGCTGTACATGATGGATAACGACTTCGTGCTTCTGTTATATGTGTAATTAATCGCACAACGTTGCTACTTTGGGCTAAAGTTTTAATATTTCACCAGTATTCATCTATTATAGATAAGAAACACGGGTCAGGGACCAGCAGTGTCTGTGATCCCAAATCCAGATTTCCTGCTATTTAGGTTTTTGTGTAATGAGCTATAATAACAAATTTCACGATTTATATAACAGAAATCATTTTTTTGTGCTTGACAGCAAGTTGAGAGTTTAAATGTTGGAGCTTATAGAGAGTTAAAACGTTGAGCTGTGAGTGACTCATGATGCAGCATGTCTCTCACTTGAGCATTCAGTGCTTGTTTTTTTTAGCTGCGTGATGCGTCAGGTGACTGCCTGAGCTGGGTATGGTTATGGATCTGAATTAAGCCTTTAAAACCTCAATATTATTTAAAAATCAATTTCTATTAAACTAAAAGGAACAAGTCGCACCTAATATTAAATAGATGCTTCCGGCATCATCAGTACCTCTGTTAAGTCATCTGAATAATGGATTGAAAGGTTGGCCCTCAGGTTGTAAGCTGTGCAAACACACAACACGCATTAACCTCAGAGAACGTATTGTATAAAATAGGGTATTAAGAGGATGTCAATATGACTGATGTATATTGTTTACAAATATATCTCATGGTGTTAAAATGTACTAAATGTAATATTTTCCTCTTTGGAACCTTATGGTACAGAGAAATAGTTTTAAAAAGCTGAAATGTTGTTGCAGGATTGAGGAACATGAGTTTAGGAACGTGAGCTGAATCGATGTCGGTCTGAGGACACTGGTGAAATCATCAGCTGATGTTATCACCACTGATGATGAAAAAGAAAAACTGTGATGCTGGATGAGAAAAGGTGCAGTTCTATTAAGTGTATGTGGTTCTAACACACTAGATAGGATTCTGATACCATGTAGTAGATCAGGAGAACATTTTGAAGGTTTGTCTCTATTTGACTTCATTCTTCAAAAATAATAATAATAAATATATAGGAGCGGCACAGTGGCCTCTCAGTGCTGAGGATCTAGGTTGGTATATATATACCGTATTTTCCGGACTATAATGCGCACCCAGAAATCGGACGTGCGCCTTATAATCCGGTGCGCCTTATACGTGTACTAAGTTCCAAAATCTATAAAAGTATTGTTGTGCGACTGGGTGGTTTCGTGAAAAGCCGAGTGAAGAAAATTAATTCGGAGCTTGCCATCATTCCGGGAGGATTAAATAAAGAACTCCAACCGCTGGACATTGGCGTAAACAGGGCGTTTAAAGTAAAGTTGCGGGCGGCGTGGGAGCGATGGATGATAGATGGCGAACACACGTTTACTAAAACTCAGAGGCAGCGGTGGGCGAGTTACCCCACCGTCTGTGAATGGATTGTGGATGCCAGGGCTGAGGTTTCTGCTGTAACTGTTGTCCGAGCTTTCGCAGACACCGGAGTGCTCGACAGTGAAATTGCGCAGCTTTTTAATTCAGACACAGAAAATGAGGACTTTGATGGATTTGTGGGAGAATAGTGATTAAAAATAATGTGCTTTTTGTCAACTTTTGTCAACTTCAATTATAAATCACCGTTTTGCATCCTTCACTTTTCTTGTAGATCATATGTTTTAGCAAGTTCCTTATAATACGGTGCCGTACAGAATAAGTACCTTACAGAAATAGAGTCTGTAAGTACGGTGCGCCTTATACGTGGGTCAAATACAGAAATAGACCCCGTAATTCAGACTGCGCCTTATGATCTGGAAAATACATTATAGTTATATATATATATATATATATATATATATATATATATATATATATATATATATATATAACACACACACACACTCACATATAGAGATGGGTAGATAGACAGATAGTATAAAAGTTTTATTATAAACATCCCATAAACATAAAACATATTTACACATAAATAGATAACACAGTGCCCCTTTAATTAATCAATTAATCAATAAGTGACTGCTGAAATGATATACATACATGTAACATACTTCCACACTGATGACATATTTGCTGCATTTACAAGAAACATCACTTTTTATTGTGGTATAAATTTAGGATTGTGTTTTTCTTTTTGAAGAATGTGGATATACACATGATATAGATCAGTACTATATACAGTATATACAGTACTATGCTTAGTGTTAGTGAGCATTCATGTTAAGATGCTCGACTGAACAGGCCTGAGATAAAGCAGCTAAATGAAACACCCAAATGCAATTTGGTGCGTCTTTATACTTTTGTCCATATAGTGCATTTCCCAGATTGTGGCTCTGTGTGCCTGCAGTTATAACAAATTTTCTTGCCGAGTAATGCCAAATCCCTGCTCAACCCCTGGAGAGTGTGCTTTTTGCTGGTTCAACTAAAGCTACCTTGCATTCAGCACATCAGCGAACTTTCACAAAACAATAAAGCCAAATAGTGCCGAGAACTTAAGAGCATTTAACGATTCGTATGAGATAAACAAAGCAAAATCCAAAAATTGACTATGACTTTTGTTAGGTAACCCCCTGAACTTAACGTCCCTAAAGTCACTGAAAAGCTCTGCTGCATCTCTTTAGTATCTGTCAGGAGCCAGGACAGTATTCTAGGGGACTGCTGGAGAAGCTACTTTTCAGAGGGATCAACCCTCTCTCTCATTACCCAGATGCACAGAGGCCACTGAGGGCAGTCAAAGTGTCCCTGAGGTGGTTTCAGAGGATGATTACATTTCTCTAAGGACCTGCCAGATAAGGGTGAATGGGTGAGGAAGGCAAGAGTAAAGCAGGGACTATTGTAAAACTCCTAATGGGTCCAGTGAAGCCTGGCTGTCGAGGGTGGCTGGTGCACAGCATCATACTCCCGATGATCAAGCTAATCATCTGACATGCTGCTGAAGCAACAGCTTCTTATTTTCCCAACAGTGTGTGTCCTGTCAACAGCTACCGGCCTCGAGTGAGATATCGAATTCTAAATCAGGCAAGAGAACTGGGTAACTCTCATGAACTTACATGGACCCTGTAAAAGCTGAAGAGCAGATTCTCACATTGACAGAAAGAAAATCCAAAAGCATCAGTCAAACACAGCCAATATTAGACTAATTAACTTCAAAAAAGTAAAATCAATTGAAAATATTCTGGGAACATGCCGATAAACGGATAAAGTACAATCAATACAATTTCAAGAATCCAACAAGCGATCAAGCACAAGTGTTAAGTCATTAAGTTAATGAAGCAGAGCAATCAGACATGAGACATTCTCAAAAATAATGATGCCCTCAAAACACCATTAAGTCATCTTCAAAGCCACTTAATGTCAATCAAGCAAAGAAGTCTCAATACTGAATACCAAACACTGTTCTTCAGTTTTGTGTTTGACTTTTATTAAACTGAATCTTATAACATTTACATTTAACAGACGCTTTTATCCGAAGCCACTTATAAATGAGAACACCACAAGTCAGTAGTTATGAAGAAAACCAGCTACACTGTAGAATTACATAATTTATTTCCTACAACAGGTTTTCGTTAAAAAGACGCGTCATTAATAATGTCATTGTTCGATATTCTTGTGTCATAAAATGAGTTTAAAAAAAAAAAAAAAAAAAAAGCATTGGTCAGAGTCTCAGGGCACAAGGCTGGATCCATAGAAGCATCTTTAAATAAGTTTGCTGTGGAACTTGAATGGCCTGCAGAAAGTTCTGACGTCAACAGCATTAAAAACCTGAACTAGATTGGCAGTTGCCAGCCAGGTCCTCTTATTCATCGAGTGCCTGACCTCATAAGTGCATAACCAGTCAGAGTATGACAAGCACACTGCAAAATCTCACACAAAATGTTCAAGGAATGGTGAAATGCTAACAGAGACTTAAGATGTCCCAATACATTTCGGCTGTGTCAGCAGCCATTGGCCATTTGTGAGGTCACACTCTGATCTTAATCTAAAAGCCCTGGCTCAAAATCTCCATTAAATTCACGTTCGAGGCGCTTGAGGTATGCAGATCAGTTTCTTCTACACTAAAGCCAAATATATGGTAATGAATCTTGCTTTGTGCACAGACACACAGTCATTACACAGAAGAAGGCCTTCCCTAAAATGTCCCCATACAGATGTTTATGCAGGGCTTAACCCCAAAAATTGAAAAACAGGATGTAGGGGAAAATAATACAAATGTTTACAATTGTAGTTTAAAGGAATATTGTGATGGTTCAGGATTGATTGATTCAGGATTAGTATAAAACAGCAGCATCTAGACTAAAAGTAGGACAGTTATAATAATCCTCAATATTTCACTTTGATAGTTGTGCCAGCAAGAAGAGAGCGATGAATCAGTTTTCCGAAATCCTGCTGTGTCCGGGTGTGTGTCCATGCACACACACACAATGTATATATATATATATATATATATATATATATATATATATATATATATATATATATATATATACACACACATACATACATATAAATGTAATGTATAACTCAAAATCATTTTGTTTGGTTAGATTGTGGTTAGTTTAGTAGTATTTATGGTTAAAGGTGTGGGTCAGTCTCTACAATATTAATGAAAGTTTGTGTAAAGTCCTCACAATGCATGTGTGTTTGTGTGCAATTAATTTTTGCTGAGTCAGAGAAAGACAGAATAAGCTGGAATGTCCCATTTTCGTTTTACTGGTTTCTTAAATATTACAAGTATAAGTCAGACTGTGATGCATCAGATTTGTTTACGGCCTTAATTTGTAAGTATTGTTGGTGATGTCCAAAAAGTCAGTTATGTAAAGATTAAAAATCTTTCAAAGCAAATCCAAGCATTATCTCCTGTTGAGAGCAAGGACATGAGCAGAAACAGTTCCAAAAGCATCCAAAATTTTTCATCTCACTCAGAAAATTACATTTGTTTGACATCTAAAGGTTTATTCATCAGTCATTGTCCATTTCCATTATCTTCCGCTTTATCCTATATTAAGGTCACAGTGGGGTCCCCCATGCCCATCCAGAGGAGAACGTTTCGGGCGCAGGGCAGACACCACAAATTGTAACTAAAAACATAAAAAAAAATGAGAAGGTCATATCTCCTAATATCTTCTAAAATCAATCCATTCTGATTACTGAAGACATAATGAGCACTTTATCAAAAAGCCACAAGTCTAGTCATGATCATGATTTTGTATCTTCAGGGAATGAACAGGCAAAATCTATAGATCATCTCGCATCAAAAGTGAAAGCTCCTTCAATTACCACATTGAATTAAATAAATCAGTGTCACACATCAAGGTTGAGGGAGCGGTGCTGAAGACCTGTCATTTCTGAATCAACAGGCTGCGAATGACACTCTCTCTCTCACACACACACAGTCGAGTCCTTGACCCCAAACACCTGATTTCTTTAGCCTGAAGCTAGATGTGACGGACAGGCATCATGAGCCATAAGACAGATGCACAGCTAGAACCAGCTGCCCGAGATAGAAAAGGTCATACTCTTCTGGATCAAGCTGAACATTCTGGACACAAAGAGTCACATCGCCATAAGATACATACTAAACACACTGACAGTAACTGATTCCTTTAAAAGTCACTAATTCTTAATGATCAATTTTGCAATTAACATCTTGAGATATAAATCAAATCTAATATTTCGAAATACTTCGGCTGTCTATATGGACTCTATGTATATAATTTATTTTAATATATACGGTTTATATAATATATATATTAATTCATTCATTCATTCATTCATTCATTAGCTTCCGCTTTATCCTATATTAGGGTCGCGGGGGGGTCCCTCATGTCCATCCAGGGGAGAACGTCTCAAGCAATGGGCAGATACACCCAGGACAGGGCGCCAATCTATCACTGGACACACACACTCACACAGACACGCACACATACACACACAATATGGGGCAATTTGGAGAACTCAATTGACTTGAACCATGTTTTTGGACTGTGGAAGGAAACCAGGGAACCCGCAGGAACATGGGGAGAACATGGAAACACCCAAATCGGGATTCGAACCTGGATCCTCAACACTGAGAGGCAAACGTGCCAAACACTAAGCCACCGTGCCATCCCCAGAGTAAATTATACTGTATGGTATTATGAAATTTAATGTACAAAAATATACCATGTTCATTTCACACATCTTACACACACACAACAACTTATATAGTACATTGTAAGTTAATGTTTACAAAAGTACTGTGTCTTTCACACATTAACACCCCCCCCCCCCACACACACACACACACACCCTATTTCATGGTAAACTATATGCTGGACCACGTGGAGTTGTCAGGTCAGATTTAATGCTCTAGCTGGAAAGCCAGAGCAATAAACATTTAATCTAAACCAAGCTGTTCTTTTTTATTGCATGTTCCAGGCTGTGACTGCACAATCTAAATTATCCCCGACTGAAAATCCACTCCATTCATGAAAATCGATTGTTAAGAACACACAATGCTGATGAGATGTTTAAAGAAAGATGGTAATTAATTTCAAACTTGGTGCACTTCTCTCCCACGCCGTGTTAGTAATGGTTTTACAAACTTCTGCGGAATCAGTCCCTTCCAGAACTGCAACATACAAGGTCATTTTTTTTTGGCCTGGTCCCATTGTAGAACCAGTGCAGAAAACATGCAGCATTCCCTGGGTCCCATGTGCAGCATGCGGAGCAAGGGCGGAAAGTCGTAAAGAGCATGTGAGGAGTCTACCAGGTCAGCGTATTGTATTGCAGCAGAGTGTAGTATTACACTGCCTGTGTGACAGTATGGACAGCAGCAAAACATTCTTAAACATGACTTCAGCGCAGTTAATGTCTAGCTTCATGCCCTTTGAGTATTAACTCCAGACAAATCCTGAGGCCAAGAACAGCATTCTAAGGCTTTAACAATCATTCCTTAAGCTTTAAATGTCCTCTCACACATTTTAAGGATTATATAAAGTGGATCTCACACACCTTTGACTTATTTACAGCCCAAGAATGATTTATTTCATAACCAGCCAATTACGTGACAGCAACGCAATGCAGACAATCATGATATGTTACATCAACCATAAAAATAGGATGATTAGCATGATTGCTGGTGCCTCACAGGCTGGTGTACGATATCTGCTGAGCTCTAAGGGCTGGGGATTCCCGGTTCGAATCCTAATCTGGATGGAGTTACCATGTTCTCCCCGTTTCCGCGTGGGTTTCCTCCGGGTTCTCCGGTTTGCTCCCACAGTCCAAAAACATGGATAAAGGCCAAATGAATTCTCTAAATTGCCCCATATATAGTGTGTCTGTATTAGTAAATGTGTGCCCAGCTATAGATTGGCACCCTGTCCTGGGTGTATCTGCCAAGCGCCCGAAACATTCTCCCCTGGATGGATAATGGATGGATTCTTTTATGTTCTCTGGTTTCCTCCCACAGTCTAAAAACATGAATTCATTGTGAATTGGCTGCTCTAAATTACCTCAACTAAATTACCCCTATATACTATGTGTCTGTGAGTGAGTGTATGTACCCAGCGATGGATGGTCAGCCCCTAAACATTCTCCCTGGATGAGCATGAAGAACCCTTTCAATTTTCATTCCAACAACCAGAATTCTACCTAGAATTACAGCCAAATATATGCAATAGCTCACAAATCCTTTAAATGCTGTGCTTTAAATATTTTATATAGTGATAATTGCATTAACCCTCTTTATTGAGTAATCTAAATAAGTCTTTTTTTCCATTTCTGTCACAAAGATCACTTTAAGATGTAATCCAGGTCTCAGGGTGAACATTAAATCGTATGTTTTCTACAGTTTTCCCTTTAGGTTACAGTGTGCACCTGCGCTTCATGACAATCAACATCGGCAAACATCCGCAGCTGCAAACAGGCTGCCCAAGCGCTTAGTGCCAAGTCGGGATCATCTGCAGTGGATTGGCTGGCCTGCGGAACACCTGCCACTAATGCATATAAAAAAATTATTATTAAAAAAAAAAACAAGAGCAAACACAACGCCGAGAGCAAACCAGCAACCCACATACAGGCTTTTATTAACCCAATCAGACAAACCTAGCTCTAATTAACTCCGTTTCATTTGCTATTCGAGCCAAGTGTTGAATAGCCTGCTGCTCTTTTCAAAACAATGGTTTTACCATTACGGGTTCTTCAAAAGACAGAACGTTACTCAAAGCCTTTAAATATATTTTAGTAAAGCTTTAATAAATGCCACCTAGTTTTAATCTCTGAGTTGATCTCTCACATACATTATCTTATAAAGCAGCACTGTGACATAGTGGTTAGCATGTTCTCCTCTCAGTGCCGGGGATCCAGGTTCCAATCCCGATCTGGGTGGAGTTTCCATGTTCTCCCTGTGTCCACGTGTGCTTCTAGGTTCTCAAAATTGGTCCCACAGTGCAAAAACATGGATTCCAGGTGAATTTAAATTGCCCCATATAGTCTGTGTGAGCCCAGTGATGGATTGGTAACTTGTCCTGGGTGTATCCGTCCAGCACCTGAAATGTTCTCCCCTGAATAGGCATGGGGAACCCAACTGCGACCCTAGTAGAGGATTAAGCAGAAGATAATGAGATGAGATTTTTAATCACAACATAATCTTTGGGACGTGGCAGAGGTTTATATATTTTTACCCCTGAAAAGTGACCAATTACACATAAATTAAAGATTTACAGAGTTTTTAAACGACGTCATTACAAACCAGGGCCAAGTCGAGCTAAGACGGGGCTAGAAATCACTGTTTATCACTTAATTATTTCATAATTGGCATAAGTGAAGATTAACTGACGTGATATGTGCTGTAATAAGGCCACAGCTTTAGCTGGAGCAAAAAAAATTGACTGGATTACACAGCAAAAAAAAAAAAGAAAAAAGAAAATGCAGGAACCGACTGTGTCCCAATTAGGTAACGTCCTAATTCTCACAAACAAGGCTACCATTTTTGTGCAAACACTGATTCAGTTCAGCCACCTCAAAAACTGCTTCAATTGCCTTTTACATACCAAACTACACTCTTAACCCCAACACCAATTATGTAAATATGACCAGAGCAAAACCTCCTCGAAAAAGTTTTGCCCTTAGTATTTGCCTCATGAATAAAATTGCACACTTGATGCAGATGATGGAGAAAATAGGGTTTATGCTAAACGTGACCTTATTAAAGGTGAAGATTAGCGTAATGTGAGTTCATGTACTTTACCTACAGTGGATTTATAGAAAATGGGCGGCACTGTGGCATGGTGGCTAGCATGTTCTCCTCTCAGCGCTAGGGATTCCCGGTTTGAATCCCAATCTGGTGGAGTTTCCATGTTCTCCCCATGTCTGCGTGGGTTTCCTCCGGCTTCCTCCCACAGTCCAAAAACATGGATCAAGGTCTATTGAGTTCTCCAAATTGCCCCATATGGAGTGTGTCTGTGTGAGTGAGTGTGTGCCCAGTGATAGATTGGCACCCTGTCCTGGATGTATCTGCCCAGCACCCAAAACATTCTCCCCTGGATGGGCATGGGGATCCACCTCAGCGACCCTAGTAGAGGATTAAGCGAAGGATAATGGATAGATGGATTTAAAGAAATGAAAATGTTCATAATTAAACCTTAATTATTTTTCATTAAAACCACAGAATAAACAGTTTAACATTAATCCTCTAGTGTGGTCTAGAAATGAGATGATCATAGATTTTGAATTTATAGATTCAGATATAGATTTATAGATTTTGTTACGATTATTAATTATTACTAACTTTCCCATATATGATCCAGAAATTGCATGGTTTATGTTTCAATATTTATTCGATGCTATAGTTTCATTTCTCCACCTCAGTGAGACTGCTGGGATAGAAATAATGCATCGACCAAATAAAACCTGCTCTGTGGTGCTGCTATTGGGGTTCTGACCATTAGAACAGAGTAAAGGGGACGTACCGTATACAGTATGTAATGTAGAACACAAAGAGATGGACTACAGTCTGGAGTTATAGAACCTCTTTTTAGTAAGTGGAACTGATTCTGTTGACAAACTTTTGACCGCTACTGTAAATCACAGATTTTATGGGAACTATGGACTACAAATCAGTCCCGTATGTGATTCAAAAACATCATGAATACCTCACATTTAGATTCTGTTGCTCCGTCATCGCAGTGAAATAAAATAAAGAAGCTACATAGAGAAGTGACCTTCTTCAAAAAGTAATTTAGAATTCCATTTTCCCCCAATGACCACATTTTCTGTTTGCTTTTTGTGCTTACCATTTTGGGAGAATGGTACGAGGCTACAAAGCACATGAAAAAGAAAAACATAAGGGTTGCTGTCCTCAATAACGGTACTTTGAGATGAGCGTCTCTTTATTTGTCCTTTATTGGCTTTTAATGAAACACTTTATAGTAAGTTAAATAAGAGAAATGGATGAAGATTGTTTATATTCTCCACGAGAGTTTAAAATAGTGGATGGCAGTGCTATCAGTCTGATACAGATGTCTCAGTCAGACATCCTTCAGTGCACGAGGTAAAGCTGAGGCAAAGCTGCCAGCGCCTCATCTATAGGACGCAGTCCTGCATAATATGTGCTGAATGCAGACTTATTCATATGACGCAAATTCTGCTGAATAGGGCGTTTTCATTACTGTCAAGAGAAAACAAGACCTTATTCAAGAATACAAAATGAGTTGAAAGTGGACCAGAACGATAAATTTCACAACTGATAAACTGAGTGTGGCGGTGAATCTTAACCGGGCCGCAGGACGAGCATTATGCCTCTGAAAGCCCATCGATCAGCGGCTGCTTGATGGTGGCATATCCAGAGAGACAACGTGATTTGTGCTTAATCCCCCCCACAGCTGCATTCAGTGGTACCACCCACACATATCGTGACAGAACGATGGCAGTTCAGGAAAAAAAATTAAAATTAAATAAATGGGTGCAGTGCCGTTTTTTTTAAATCCCTCATGACCCATCACATCTGACGTCTAAATGATTTATCTGCATTATAAACATTATGGGCGGCACATGGTTTAGTGGTTAGCATGTTCTCCTCTCAGTACTAGGAATTCCTGGTTTGAATCCCAATCTGGGTGGAGTTTCCATGTTCTCCCTGTGTCCACGTGGGTTTCCTCCAGGTTCCCACAGTCCAAAAACATGGATTAAGGTCAACTGAAGTCTCCAAATTGCCCCATATAGAGTGTGTTTGTGTGAGTTAGTGTGTGCCCAGTGATAGATTGGCGCCCTGTTCTGGGTGTATCTGCTCAACGCCCGAAACGTTCTCCCCTGGATAAGCATGGAGAACTCTCCCCGCGACCCTAGTAGAGGATAAAGTTGAAGATAATGAAGATAAACATTACGGGCGGCACGGTGGATTAGTGGTTAGTATGTTCTAGTTAGTAAAAGGTGAATTGAATTCTACAAATTGCCCCATATAGAGTGTGTTTGTGTGAGTGAGTGTGCCCAGTAATAGATTGGCGTCCTGTCCTGGGTGTATCTGCCCAGCACCCGAAACGTTCTCCCCTGGATGGGCATGGGGAACCCCACCCACGACCCTAGAATAGGATAAAGCGGAAGATAATGGATGGATATAAACATTACAACGTTCTACTTTTGTTCTTTGGACCTCTTTCGTCTCAGTGGAACATCCACAGGGAAACAGAACTATCATGTCTACAACAGTGTGTGCCACGTCTTCCACATTTCTTCATTTGTGGTGGTTCCGTTTAGAATCAAAGGCATTATGACAGACAGGAGTGCAGCACGATTTATTAACAAAGAGGAGGGTTAGGAAAATCCTGTGTTCCACAAAGGACATGAAAGGAAAAGAGGAAAGACAGCAAAGCCAACAATGTGAAGGATTACGGAACAGAGCGCGAAAGAAATTGTTCTGTGTGTCTGCTTTAAAAGCATCATTCAGCGATGCTGCATAACACCACGTCTGAACACCCGCCTTCCATCCCGCGCCGATCGGACAGATTCCCCTTCATCACAAACCAGGCCCCCTGTAATTTCAGCCCATCAACGGCTTTTTATTTAAGAGACGTGACCCTCTGTTCTGTCTGAACTATTGATTGCTCTTCCACCTGCAGGCCAGTTGCTTGCTCTCTGCTCGTCAAACCCACAATGCTGTAGACAAAGTAATTCAGCATTATTTCATTTTTGAGTCATTTAGCAAGAGCTTTTCTTCAAAGTGACTTACAGAAGAAAGATCTGGAACCATGCATATTACGCCAGGTGTTTAAAATTGAATACCTTACATTATATTCTCTGAATATATTTATTGTTCTTTAGCAACAATCAAAATTAATTTATGACATGCAATATTATTCTACGGGCGGCACGGTGGCTTAGTGGTTAGCACCTTCGCCTCTCAGCACTAGGGATTCCCGGTTCGAATTTCCATCTGGGTGGAGTTTCCATGTTCTCCCGTGTACACGTGGGTTTCCTCCAGGTTCTCCGGTTTCCTCCCAATGAATGAACAGTTTCCTTCCTAATGAATATTATTCTACACAGTGTGGCGTTATGTGCCATCCTCGCCACATAGAGGTTGGGGGAAGCATGTTTAGGCCCCAAAGTGCTGGTTGGCAGGTTGCCCCGCCGATGGGGATGGGTCCTGCGGGCTTTTCCGGCATGCCTTGCGGCATAGGAATATAGGGGGGAGTACGGGGAGGTCCAAGACAGAAGGAGAGAGGCATCTATATAAGTGTGTGGTCCAAATTGCCCCATATAGAGTGTGTCTGTGTGAGTAAGTGAGTGTGCCCAGTGATAGATTGGCGTCCTATCATACTTACATATACACAGACGTACTCATCTTCAAAGGAAGGAACCAGTGGAAGCTCTGTTTCTGTTTCTAATCCATCTACAAAACGAATGAAATTCGTAATCGACCAAAACTGAGGCATCTATTTGCATTTTAAATCAATTATTTTGTTCTAGAGACTCAACAAAACAACAAAAGCACATTTTGTAAAACAAATGCCAAAACCATTAAGAAGTTATTTATATATTATTAAAATTTTGATATTTAAAAAAAATGGGTATAAAAAGGGATTCCCAGTTTGAATCCCAATCAGGGTGGAGTTTCCATGTTCTCCCCGTGTCCGTGTGGGTTTCTTCCGGGTTCTCTGGTTTCCTCTCACAGTCCAAAAATAGGGATCAAGGTCAATTGAATGCTCCAAATTGCCCCATATAGAGTGTGTTTGTGTGAGTCAGTGTGTGTCCTGTGATAGATTGGCACCCTGTCCTGGGTGTATCTGCCCCTCGCACGAAATGTTCTCCCCTGGATGGGCATGGGGAACAAATAATATATGAATAATAACTGACAATAATTGACTTTCGCGACATTACTATGCAGTAGGTAGAGGCGTGTTTGGCCCGAAAAAAAAAGTTATATTGTAGGTTAAACAATAGGTGATTTCAGCTGCAGCCGGCATCACAATCTACTTTTATTTATATTTACTTTTAAATGAGTTTGTAAGCTGAACATTGGAGTATTTTAGAATATTGCCTGTCAGTGTTTTATTAAAGCAATAAACTAGTCGAGGGTTACTGTCTGATTTAATCATGGTGAGGGATTATCCGTCTGTTATCCTGGTATAAAATCAGAGCTACCAGTCTGAAGTGGTTTACAGCTATAGTACAAGCTTTAAAAACAGCACAGACCTTGACCCTGAATATTTTGCTGAATAAAACAGCAAATCCGAAGCTTTAACTCACCTGACTATTACTACACTACTCATTTCATCAAACAATATTAATATTAACATCATATCTTAAGTTGAACTCAAGAATTTGGATCAGTTGGGAATTTTGCTGATTCATCCAGAAAAGCATCAATGAGCTCAGACAATAACGTTGGATGAAACGACATGAATCGCAATCTTACAGTGAATTTCCTCCAAATCAAACTCATTCAGCCATGCCATCATAGAGATTGCTTCGTGCACTAGGGACAGAGAAAGGCCTTCCCCAAACTGTTCCCACAAAGTTAGAAACCTCTGATTACATTATCTTTCAATTCACCCTTCACAAGCAACTAGGGTCACAAGGGAGTGGGGGGGAGGAGGGGGTTGGTTTCCCATGCTTAGCCAGGGAAGAGCGTTTGGGAAGACACATTCATGGGAATCAATCCATCACTGGGCAGATACACACAATATAGGGGCAATTTACAGCATGGAGGTCATCTGAAATCCATGTTTTTGGACAGTGGGAGGAAACCAGCGATCTCCACCCAGATTGAGATTCAAACATGGATTCCCATCGCGGATAAGCGAACGTGTTAATCACTACACCACCCTCCTGCCTGGAAACTACTTATGTTATGATAATGGTCAATGATGACGAAATGAGAACAGCGAGTACAAATGAATATTTGTTCTGTTTTCAGTATTAAACACCACATTCATTTTCTCTAAAATATTTTTGGTATTTATTTTGGACTCGCCAGAATAAATTGGATTTACATTGATATAAATGGAACTAGGTGCCTTGGTTTGCATCGATTTTGGATTTCACTGATTGTTTACAGACGGATTAGCATCGAAAACAGATGTTCCACTGTATAATAAAATGTCCTACTCAAATTAAACTTCTCTGAATATACACTCTGTTGGCAATAATATCTATGTTTGTGTTTATGTACACATTTCCATATTTACACATACAGTACAAGACCGTTTCCTCGAGCTGTACGGCTACGCCGAGGCGCTAATTACTCCACACTGATGTAAACTTCCTTCTCAACAGCTTATATGGGATGAAAGAGTAAGCTTCCTTTATACGGGTGAGAAGAAGAAAAATAGAGGGGGCACAGTGTGTAGGTGTTAAGGAATATTTTAGGCACCCCTACAGGCATTCTGACACCTTCAATTAGCTTCAAAGTGCTCAAAGTGGAACAAGCTTTCAGAACGCGAGTAATTTGTACAGTGTACTCCCACGTGGGCCTGTTTAACCTTCTAACAGAAGAGGGGAAGGAGTGATTGGATTACACAAGGTTTATTAGAACACCCATTATTGACGAGCCGTTTATGATCTGCTTCTTACGGGAGTTAATAAAGAGTAAGGACGTTTTGAAAATGAGGCTTTACTGTAAATAGTTGCTTTAATAGGAATTCAAGACTACTTTTCAGCACAGAGCTGATTATTCATCTGCTTAGAAATGCTGTGTAAGCAAACAGGGTAAGATTTAAGGTGGATCTGGCAGGAGTCTAACACCAGAGCACGTTTCTCGCAGCAGCTTATCCTCAGGCTCAAGTCATGTGTATGTATGAAAACATGGCCAGAATAACTATTTAACCGGGATTTAACTGTTAAGTCCTATTGAAACCCATTAATAGCCAGATAGATATGTTATAGTTTAGTTATGTGTGTGTGTGTGTGTGTATCATACAGTACTAACGTTTTCTTTCATTTCTTTACATTTGGCAGATGCTTTCATTCAAAGCAACTTACAAAGCCAGCACAGAGTTGATACACCACCTCTGGAGCAATGCGGGTTAAGGGTCTTGCTCAAGGGCCCACATTGGTAACTTCAGCAAAACAGGGATTTGAACACAGAACCTTCAGATTGATAGCTCAACACCCTAACCACTGAGTAAGTCCAGTGTTTCTGGTTTCTTTATTGTTAATTTACGGATTATAGCTGCAACAACGGGCACTGCAGTGGCTCAGTGGTTAGCACATCCACTCTGAGCATTGTTGTTGTTATTATTATTATAATTATAATTATTATTA